>JAACNH010003546.1:0-28362 GCA_019447015.1 Hymenochirus boettgeri
CGGCAGACTGGGCGGGGGTGTCGCCGCTGCCGCCGGGGGGGTGTGGGCGGGGTAGGAGCGGCGTAGGAAGGGATTTTAAGTCCCTTCGCGGCGATACTATACAGTATCGCGCGAAGGGGCTTAAAATTACGCAGCACATCGCGCCGCGATAGGTATCGAGGGATAGCTCTCGCCGTTATAAAATACGGTGATAGCGCTATTTCGCGGCCGCGATGTGCGGCGGTAATTTTTTTGCGATATTATCGATCTTATAAATATGCCCCTTAGTCCCTGTTAGAGTCTCTGCAGGTGCATGTTTAGGATTCCTTATTTACTACACTTTACTTAAAACTTGTTGTATTTTAAAGGGCATGTCCACCCCCAAACTAAAATTTGCCCAACTACTGGCCCCACTGTGTAGTATGAAAAAATCCTTAGCTTACATCTCCAGTAGTGTCTGTTCAAAGTCCAGGAAAATGAAGCGTAAAAGCCTGTCTGTGTGTTAAAAGGTTTTACCTCCTTCTGTCATGGACTGGCACTGTAGGGCTTTTCCCCTCTCCCGCTTTGGATCCCTCGGGGAAGGGACTCACTGTATTTACACTACCCCACACACACCATCCCCCACAGTCAAATCTTTAAAATTGGGCAAAACTTTACTAATGCACCTTTGTCCCTTGGTTCCTTCATAAGACATTCACAGACGGCTGTGGTCACAGTTTCCATTCCTGAAGAAACAGAAGAGGCTTAGGCCGAGGGTGGGGTAGTACAATTGTGGCCCGATTTTAGAGATTTAAATATATAACAAGAATTTGGCTTTAGGGTTGGGCGGGGGGGGGGGGGGGCTACAGTGTGGGCAATTTTTGATTTGGTGGTGGATATGCCCTTAAATCCATATAATTGATGAAAGAAATTTAAGACCATACTTCTCATTATGATGAATGACTAGAAGGGAAATAGTCCATATTTTCACAAGGGGGGCCCATATTTTTCCACTTCCTCCTATAGATATAGCCCCAGCAAACTGCTGTTGATAAGCAGGAGGGTTTTGGGTTATTGTTTGGGGGGGTCATTGATTTCTAGTAATTTCCCTGTATTGAAAGTGAGGTCAGTGTGATAATGCATTGTGGACTTTCTGGTTATCTCTCCCATGCCGAATTAAAGGAGGTGTGATTTGGGCAATTATAGACAGGATAGGATATTGAAGTTCACTGGAGATGGTTTTGGGACCTATGATCTTTTGTCCCCCGAGGAAACAGACCAGGGGCCAATCGGATTTATTAAATCAGGGTCCCACACACCGATTTTATCTTCCCCCTTCTCACTTATTAATATCACTCTGACTGCTCCTGTTTTTCACTTGTCATTACTTACAGTTCCTTTACTGAAGTTTAACACGTTTCTCTGGCTTTCATGAAGAAGTGTTTTAGCTGATAGTCACTTGAGATGAGTTTATTCTGAAAGGTAATTAACTAGATGCTTTGATTTCCTTTTAATATTCAGAAAACACAATCACACATTTTTCGGAGCAGTCTGGGTTTACTGAAGATATCTAGAAGGTTGGTAATTTGCACAATTGTGGTGATTACGTCCTTTAATGCTCAAAGGAGAACTAATTGTTATATATTAATATTTACATCTGTTTCTCTTGTCCAGTTTTTTCCTCTTCTGCCCTTAAATGTGTCACAGGCCTGTGGTAATAGTTGTTCACGGTGTGACATCACTCTGGGCCCCAGCATCCCTTTCTGCATGTGCCAGCTATAGAGGGCCCATAGCAGACTGGTAATTAATGGATAAGGGTGGCAGTCGTAAGCATTGCCGATAATGACATTTTGGAAAAACTCATTCAGTTCACATTTAATATTGATACTCAGAACAGTTTGTGTCTCTGTAACGATTCTTAATTTCTCCTACATATTCTGCTGACTATCTTGCCCATCATTTTAATTTGCTGTTTCTAAAGCTCCAACGTACTTATCTTCCATATCAACCAAGTCAAAAATATGTTAGACAACCGCTGTCATCTTGCCTGTTGCAAACATACTCTCATATTCTAGAGATTTCTCCTAACAGCAATTAGAAGATGCAGACCTTTCTTTTCTGAAGGAAACATCACAGCTGCTCGGATTCAGGTTTAATGGGAGCTTTGAAAGTCGAGGCTTTGATTATTTTTTTGATTTTTTTTTTCTATATTTACGAGAAACAGAGAATGACGTGGAGGATTTTGCACGAAATGTCCATAATTATAACAGACTGGAAAATAAACACTTCAAAACATACTGGTATTTTGATGTTGTTAAATCAGTTGGGACGGAACCTCAGTGCAAGCCGCGTGCATGAATATAGAGCACACACAGCTGGCCCTGTACAAATCTCTAGGCAGCTTTATCAGATTGGGGGATAAAAGAGCAGAGCCCCTGGCTAAGCAGATAAGCACAGCTCCACTGGGGAGAGGAGAGGACAAGGTTTCGCTCACCTGCTAAACTGTGTCATCATTCCCCTCCTGTTATCTGCCTGAAGCACTCCTGGTAACACAACAACCATGCTGGCGGGTTATACACGGAGGAATTCTCCAACAAATGAACAAGAACACATAGAAATGGAGAAAACCAGACTCATGGGCGATGATTGATCCATCTAGGTTATTCAGAGAAATGAGTATTACATTGATTTCACACTACTAGACGGCGATCCTTTCTCTTTGGAACTTTAGTGACCTATCTACATCTACATAGCATCTACTGTGTATGTTTCTGTGACATGCTAATTAGTATTGTTACATGGAGGTAGATTGTATTTGGAGTAAGTTATTAACCTGCCCCCGAGTTTGTTGAGCAGTTTTTCCGTTATGTATATTTTATTTCTAGTATCAATTTTTATCAGACACTTCAACTTCTGTGTCAACTGTGGGTGGCAAAGCCACCCAAACTCTACTTATGTGGGAAGAAGTGACTTTTCCATTAGGCAGAGAAATGTAAACGGCCGGTGATTAAATTGGCAGCTAACTGTTTAGAAAACATGACACTAACAGTGTTCACGCGACACAGTTAATTAGCATTAGCTAGACACCTTCTGCATAATCTTTTTGTTCCATGTAATATGCATCTACACTACTAATATGCCCGTGGCATGAAGTCTTTTTATATTCAGGTTCAAATTGATAGGTTGTCACTCCTCTTCTCATTGGCTTCTTATCCAGGCAGCAGATTATGTTTCATAGACTATGTAGCTGGTAGAATAACTATTTTACAATGCAAGTAGTTATTGTTGTGCAGAGTAGATTCATGGTTAGCACATCCAATGAATGGTATTTGTCAGATTGACCTCTTTGGTTTGGAACATATTTTATTTCAAAGATTCTTACTACTGTCAATTATGTTAAGGTCATGATTGGGAACATACGTGATGCAGTAAAGCTGCCCATTCAATGTGACCGAGGACGCAACTCACTATCCGATTCCGATGACTTGAATCATGGTTGCCTATGCGGAAGTATGTTACTTCATATGGAGATGGTTCGTTTGACCCTTTTTAGAGCTGGTAACGATTCAATAGAAGTTTTCGTTTAGACCAATAGGTCTTGTCGGCTTTGTGTCCTGTATCAATAGATATTGCCAATGTTCAGTATTAATTACCAACGCTTAAGGCAGTTGTTCCCGTCTTAATTCTTATTAAATCTCTGCAACATAAGATGTGCAAAAGAATAAAACAGGACACCGACTTTTTTAAGGTTGCAGCTTTCTTTAAATTCCCTTTATAGAGTGTTAACCTATGGTGAGTCATCTAATTGGTGTAAAGTAGTCAAATGCTTTGTATGAGGGGGACAATTATATTTACCCACATATTATGTTGCGGGTATTAAAAGTAAGATCTTAACTGAAGAATACTGTTGCAGATGGCCCTAAGTTGGATTGGAAAGGTGCTGGGTCCATCCTTACAAATGGGGCATTTGTGCAATTACCACTACTATGCTCCATTACATATCCATAAGGTATAGAACAGTAGGTCGCCCTCTGCAAAATAAATCCCTTCTAATTATAAGCAGACTGGTAAGTTATACTGACCATGTGCCTTAGGTGATTTCAAAAACCAAGGCCATACTGTCATTTTTATAGGACCAACCTGCCATAAACAATGTTTTGGATTTTTCTGTTTTTAAATTTCAGCCCATGGGAAGTCTGCAAGAGCCTGCAGTTTCACCCACTGCCATGACAATGAAAACCAGCATGGACATGTCCTTGTTAGGTTGGGCTGGTGTGTCTTTACATTTCATAACAAATTCAAATACAAAGTGATTATTAAAGGGCTGTCCACCCCCAAAACTATAATTAACCCACTACTGGCCCCACTGTGTAGTGTAATAAAATCCTTACTTACATCCCAGCTCCAAATGGTTCTCCTGTAATGTCCCTCCAAATTCCAAAAAACTAACCACCAGAGCCTGGCCGAGTCCAATTAGGACTCGCCTCGTCTTTCCTCCGGGAGAATTTGGTCATGCACACTGCAGCCCTTCTCCCCTCCCTCCGTTTCTCTCTCCCTCCCCCTAGCTCTAATCCTTTTCTGTAGTGTAGGGCTCCCTACCCAACCCCAACCGCTATAGTTATTTGAAGCAAAACTCCCCGATCACTACTTACATTGCCTTTTCCCCCACGTTTGGGGTTGGGGTGGGAGCCCACAAAACAGAAAAATTGTATAAATGGGGTGGACATGCCCTTTAAATTGTCTCATTGACCTGTAAGTGCCTCAAGAAAGCAAAGGCTACAGACCTTATCCATAAATACAGCATGGAATCTGCAAGCTGGAATGTTCCAATTTTACATCCAGGGATGTCAGACAATATCTAGAGATGGATTATTACAGTGATTGACAGGAAGACTTTCTTATCACAGTCTTAAGCCTCGTACACAGTCAGATTATTTTTGCCGCCGACAAACAACCTACCATGCGACGTTCATGAGGAAATAAAGCTTTAAGATCTTCTAAGACCAACGATCCACGACTATTCTCGGCTTTCCAACGATCAGCCTGGCGGATTCGTTCTGCCAATTGTCATTTGTTTGTACAAGATTGAAGGAAATTTCGAGATCATGCGATATTCCGAACATCACTTAATACTTACGTCATGTAAGACCTTTACCAACGAACATTATCTATCCACTATCGTTGATGTATGTACAGGCGTCGTTGGCAGAACTAGTGTATAACGGACGGTTGCTGAATGTTCGTTGGCACATCGATGAAAATGATCTGACATGTGTACAAGGCTTTAGTGCCAGAATAAGTGGCAATCACAGTCTTGGTCAGTTTTCATTAGCCATACTAAAGAATAGTAGGATAAATCAGAATGGAAAGGCTATTAGAGTTGTAATTAAGCTTAGGTTTGATGAAACGATGATGTAAAGGCCATAATGTGAGCACAAGGTTTCTTGATAGTATCACAGATCTCATCACTGGCATCAGCTTTTATCTTATCATTAGGCAATTTGCTTTAAGTAGTTTATTGGAAAACAAAAGCTTTTACAGCACTGGCCAACACAGATCATATGGTACATTTGTATTCAGTTAAATTAGACTTGGGGGGAGGGGTGGGCTTAGTTGCTTTTTTAAGGCTAGGAACACAGAAACAGATATTTTAGGCCCAAAATACTGTGTTCATTTTTTTTTTTGAATCAGACAAAGGATTATCATACTGATCAGTCATGGCAAACACCCTGTGCCAGCCTTAAATTTGGTTTTAAAAACCCCGCAAAGTTTTGCAACTAAGAAAGGACATTTGGACATATCGGTAAATCATCCCAATCCAACCTAAAGACAACAATATTGACTGATGCTGGATGTCCTTTCATCCAAATCCATAAAAGAACATGTCTGTAAATCATGGCCTATTGAATCTATGGACTGCGAATTTGGTCATGGCAAACTACCGAATGTACCAGCCTTAAATTTTGCTTAAAGGGACTATACTGAAAAAATTACTTTGCTCATCTTAATCTATTATTGAATACATGTAAGAAGCACTTATCTGATTTGTGTGTGTTGCTGCATGCCTTCAATCCGACACATTTGTTTAGGAGCAGTATCCCCCCTCATTCTTTAACCACTCCCACTTCCATCCGACCTGACATTTTTCCCACAAACCAACTGTCAAGCCTACACAAGCATACAGCATTCCAACTGTCAAAACTCGTCACCATTCCAGCTACAGTAAAACTACTCACAGAAGAATAGTTTTTGAGAGCAAGGGACTTGATTGACAGCTTCATTATAAGAAGTTTTTGATTGGATATGTAAAGAAATAGGGAGCAGATCACAAAAAAAATGATAAAGTGGTGGTTGGGAAGAATTATAGTTTACAGCTATGGTCAATTTAAAATAATCTATTTTTCGTATAGATGCCCTTTAAAACCCCCACCATAGATTGCAACTAACCTGCACTCATTCCTATGATGTGCAGGTGGTTAATACATAAAGAAAATTGATGATTTGATTGATTGCCCCACTTTAACCTAGAGTATAGTGCACAGTATTCACAGTGATAAACTTAAAGGGTATCTCCGCAGGAAATTTATTTTATTTTTACATTCAGGGGAAAATCAATACTTAAAAGCGTGAGATTACGTCTGGTATTGCATTGCATGATGGCTAAGGTAAGAAGCATGACTTTAACGCTCCACAACCGGCGGTTAAGTTTTGCGCTACGAAGCAGCTCAAAATTAACAATAGGGTTTTTGGATCGTTAGCAGTGTGCTATTTCAAAAACATTGGAAATGGCGCTGTGCTCTAAATACACCTAAAACCCATGTTAACCCAAAATTTTTTGGGTTAACATGGGTTTTAGATGGATTTGAGCTATATTGAATCTCCTCTTTGTTTTATTGAGACTGTATAATCATGTATTTTATAGTTTATGAGTTGAGGATGGTGACATTGCTTGAGGGACGTATAGCACATATGTTTATTGCAAACTTATATACACGGGGAGATCCAATATCTTAGTGGCCACGTTACTTACCTATGCCCGATCCGCAATACAATAACTGACGTAAACGAGATTACGTCAGTTATTGCATTGCGGGATCGGGCTATGGTAAGGGTGGCACTTTAACGCTCCACAAGCCATAACGTTAAGTTTCACGCTACAAAGTAGCGCAAAACTTAACGCTATGGGTTTTGGATCATTAGCACAGCGCTATTTCCAAAAACATTCGGAAATGCGCTGTGCTCGAAATCCGTCTAAAACCCACGTTAACCCGATTTTTCGGGTTAACGTGGGTTTTAGACGAAAATGGGCCATATTCATCTCCCCCAATGTTATCAGTTTTGTCACTTGGAGGTAAATATACAAATGTTGTGGTGAAAATGCTACAAGGAATTTGCCGTGGGAAAACATGTTGAGTGCAACTGATACCGAGCACTTGAGCAACTGATGGGCGTCAGTGTCTCTGATCATGTGACGTGCGGCTCTTTGTCTGTGTTGTTAAAGCCGGGCTTCATTCGTTTGCACTGTCTGAGCGTTGTGTGTTTTATTAAGCATGCTCAATTTTTTGCATATTGTTAGTAGTATTTCACCTGTGTTGCACTTTAACACTTTATCCTTGCATAAGGCCCACTTTAATAGACTATTAGATCCATCAATAAAGTTACTTCTGGTCGAATTGAAAGTGCCATGATGTCTTTGTTCTTTTAGTTGTCTAGAGTGTGGATGGCCTGGGTTGTTGTCTGTGATGTTGTGGTGTTCAGGAGGCTTGGACGTGACATTTGGTTGTCACGATATTGGGGGCCTGGCTACACGTTTCAATGCAAGGATTTGGCTGTGCCATTTAGGGGTGTGGGTGTGGTGTTTGGGGGTGTGCCTGTGAAGTTGGGGGCATGAACAGGATGTTTGTGTAGTGGGTGTGATTCAGGAACAGACCTGGGAAGTTTGGGGGGGTTGGGGAGGTGACGACAATATCTGGCAGTTATCTTTGGGGGCATGGCCTTGATGTTGCCGTGACAGCAATATCTGGGGCATGGTCACATTCCAAGAGGCTGCTTTAAATTTCTTAGCATGACAATAACCGCAAAGTGATTCATATCACCAATAGAAACATAGTCTTTCCAGGGTTTATATTTGTATATAAATGTGATTTATATCACCATAGTAACATAGTCTTTCCAGGGTTTATATTTGTATATAAATGTCATTCATATCACTATATTAACATAGTCTTTCCAGGTTTAATATTTGTATATAAATGTGGTTCATATCACCAATAGTAGCATAGTCTTTCCAGGGTTAATATTTGTATATATAATGTTCATTCATTCACCAATAGTAACATAGTCTTTCCAATGTTAATATTTGTATATAAATGTGATTCACATCACCAATAGTAACATAGTCTTTCCAGGTATATTTGTATATAAATGCATCATATCACCAATAGTAGAATAATCTTTCCAGGGTTTAATTTGTTATAAATGTCATTCTATCATCATATCACCAATAGTACTGTCTTTCCAGGGTTAATATTGTATAGAAATGTGATCATATCACCAATAGTAGCATAGTCTTTCCAGGGTTTTATTTGTATATAAATGTCATTCATTCATCATATCACCAATAGTAACATAGTCTTTCCAGGGTTATATTTGTATATAAATGTCATTCATATCACTACACAATAGTAACATAGTCTTTCCATGGTTAATATTTGATAGAAATGTGATTCATATCACCAATAGTAGCATAGTCTTTCCAGGGTTTATTTGTATTAAATGTCATTCATATACCAATAGTACATGGTCTTTCAGGGTTAATATTTTATATATAAATGTGATTCATATCACCAATAGTAACATAGTCTTTTCAGGTTAATATTTGTGATAAATGTGATTCATATCACCATATAGCATAGTCTTTCCAGGGTATATATTGTATATAAATGTCATTCATATCAACAATAGTAACATAGTCTTCCAATGTAATATTTGTATAAATGTGATTCACATACACAATAGTAACATAGTCTTTCCAGGGTTTATATTTGTATATAAATGTCATTCATATCACCAATAGTAGAATATCTTTCCAGGGTTTATATTTGTATATAAATGTCATTCATTCATCATTCACCAATGTAACAAGTCTTTCCAGGGTTATATTTGTATAGAAATGTGATTCATATCACCAATAGTAGCATAGTCTTTCCAGGGTTTATATTGTATATAAATGTCATTCATATCAACATACACCATAGTAACATAGTCTTTCCAGGGTTAATATTGTATAGAAATGTGATTCATATCACCAATAGTAGCATAGTCTTTCCAGGGTTTATATTGTATATAAATGTCATTCAACACCAATAGTAGAATAATCTTTCCAGGGTTTATTTTGTATTAAATGTCATTCATATCACATATCACCAATAGTAACATAGTCTTCCAGGGTTAATATTTGTATAGAAATGTGATTCATATCACCAATAGTAGCATAGTCTTTCCAGGGTTATATTTGTTATATAAATGTCATTCAACATCATATCACCAATAGAACATAGTCCTTTCCAGGGTTATATTGTATATAAATGCATTCATATCATCATATCACAATGTAACATAGTCTTTCCAGGGTTATATTTGTATATAAATGTCATTCATATCACCATATCACCATAGTAACATGTCTTTCCAGGGTTAATATTTGATAGAAATGTGATTCATCACCAATAGTAGCATAGTCTTTCCAGAGGTTTATATTTGTATATAAATGTCATTCATATTATTGGGGATATGAATGACATTTATATACAAATATAAACCCTGGAAAGACTATGCTACTATTGGTGATATGAATCACATTTCTATACAAATATTAACCCTGGAAAGACTATGTTACTATTGGTGATATGATGATATGAATGACATTTATATACAAATATAAACCCTGGAAAGATTATTCTACTATTGGTGATATGAATGACATTTATATACAAATATAAACCCTGGAAAGACTATGTTACTATTGGTGATGTGAATCACATTTATATACAAATATTAACATTGGAAAGACTATGTTACTATTGGTGATATGAATGACATTTATATACAAATATTAACCCTGGAAAGACTATGCTACTATTGGTGATATGAATCACATTTATACACAAATATTAAACCTGAAAAGACTATGTTACTATTGGTGATATGAATCACATTTATATATAAATATTAACCCTGGAAAGACCATGTTACTATTGGTAATATGAATGACATTTATATACAAATATAAACCCTGGAAAGACTATGCTACTATTGGTGATATGAATCACATTTCTATACAAATATTAACCCTGGAAAGACTATGTTACTATTGGTGATATGCATGTAATCACAGTTACGTTATTGTTGGTTATTGTGATGCTCTAAGAAATATAAAAGCAGCCTCTCGGATGTAAACATGCCCCCAGATATTGCTTCACTGGTACACCACCAAAAAGCACATTGTACACTCATACCCAACCATCAACCCTGGGGAACCCTTGGAAAAAAACCCATTACGATCCGTTCCCTTACATCATGGCCAAAAACATCCAATATTTCAGGTACACTCCAAAATCATTGCCCACATCCTTAAACAGCTGTCCATGCCCCCAAACATTAACAGGCACATTCCAAACAAACACACACCCAACTTGTACACCCATGATAGATATGGGTTAGACTGGGTTGTTCCGCCTACAACGCCTAATAGTTCCCTGCCCTGTATAAAAACATCGGCCTTTGGTTTGCCGTGTTGAGAGCCTATCGATAGACATTACTAAGAATAAAGTAGGCTATGAGAGTTCCCTATTAATAATAAGGAAAAGAGACTTCGGGGTAATGTCCATGTTACCATGGTAGATTCATTTAAGGCTGTATTCTTCATAGATCAAAAATCCAGAGGAGCAGGGCAAAGGCGAAACGCGGTGTCAGTATTTCATTTATTTATTTATGTATTTATGCTCATTTCACTGTTGCATAGAAGTGAAAGACATTATTTATGTATGAATAAAAGTTGTTTTTGTGAACCCGTTCAAGTACTTTTAGTAATGTGTTTTTAAACTGATTTAGAACAGGTATAATCCTTAAAATTAATGAGAAATTTTTTGTGTTTTTTTACTTGTTTCTTTTTCAATAACGCTAAGTTACAATGCTCAACCAATATTTATTTTACTAATTTTGGAATAAGTGAATTGCTTTCTGTGAGCCGAGTCACCCCACTGGCTCTGAGAGGAAAAAACTTTACACATCTGCTAGTACATACAAAATGCTAATTTGCGATTTCACAAATTCTGATTGGCCGCTGCCAAAAATAGAAGCATCGGCAACCTTTACACTTCTTGGTACTTAAATCCCATCTCACACAGAGGAGCAAAAGATTGGCTAGTTCCTAATCAGCAGTGCCCAATAAAATGTAATCTACGTAATTGCAGAAGAGTAGCGTTTGTAGACCAGAAAAGCACTTAGTTCACAAAGCCCCAAAGATGGCAGACAAAGCAGCATATTCACGTCAATGGGATCAAAACCCACTGGTTATTAACTTTAAGAATGGTGTATGGACATTGTTACTGTAGACCAAGTTCATGGTTACAAACATTGACAACTTTCAGGGTCAATACAATAAAAAATCCTGGAAATGTAAATCTCGAGGAAGACATGACTAGTGTCTAGTGTTCATGGGTGAGGGCAGAAACATAACAAGGTGAGGTTTTGTAACACCCACCGCAAGGAGGGTAAAGGGGAGGGTTAAACTCTTGGCTTCCTGATGTATATTGGCTTCGTTGCATGGTTTTATCTCAATTTCCCCGGGGCCGCACTGGGGCCAGCATGTTTTGTTATTAACGCATTTTGGCGCCCCAATATAATTTTACATTGAATTCATTTTCTCGCTACTGTGTACACCTTTTAAATACAGGCGTTACCCTCCGTGTCCCTTACTAGACATTAAGGTTGCGTCCGAATAAGATCTGATGGTGCTGAGTTCCAATGGAACGTTCAAAACTATCGGATCTCATGGAATTTTCGGAAATTTTTGATTATTTACAAAGATTTGAAAAATATAAAAACAGAACGGAACTCGACGGTTCACTAAATTGAGCCGCATCGCGAAACCCTCCGGAAGGAAGAGCACGGAGAGTAGTATTACATTTCTGGTAAGTTCCCAATATGTAAAGATTTTCCTTAATTTCTATTAGTGAGAAACAAGCACATGTGAAAGATTTACAAAAATGGAGTCAGGGTTATTCAATAAAAGTTCTTATCGTTTTAAAATGGGCTAATTTTGCCCCAACCAATCAGATGTTAGCTTTCAAATGTTAAATAAGTTCTGATTGGTTGGGCAAAATTAGCACCATTTTAAACAATAAGAACTTTTATTGAATCTCCCTGAATGTTGTATATCGTTCAAATTTATATACATTCTGGTGGTCTAGGTCTCTGTGAGATGTGGTCACTGATTATGATTAACCAATTCCACTAACAGACTTATATCGTTACACTCTGTCCTTCTTATAATACAATATTGTTTTGTCATTACCCATAGACTATACCACATTAAATGCTGTTTTATTCTGGTTAGCCAATACCATATTCCAGGAACCATAAAACAATTAACCCTTTATACTACTAGTCAGCAACACAACAGGGTACGATAATCAAAGGATAAAGGATAAAGGAAGTTTAAATACTGTATGAAAACACACAAGACCAGGATGACAGGAAAGCAAAATTAGGGGAAGGCGGCTCATAAAAGCGAGTACACACAGTTACAGATCTGAACGATGACCGATGATCTGCAAATCCTGTCTGCCATTCTTCAAAGATCTGCATACACACAGTCCGAGCGTTCTCCATATAGGCGTCTAGCGCGGAAGATGGAAATTTGCGCTTCCCGAACGAGGCGTAAACGGCCGACCGATCGTTCGCGGCGCGCGCCGTCGGGAAACGAACGTTAACATCACCAGTAACGATAAAGCCCCGATACCGGGGATCGACTGGTATCTGGGGCTTATCGTTATGGGTTGGTACCCCAGCTTAACTCTAATGGGATGAAGCCTCCATTAACCACCAACACCACTGGTTGAGAGTTTCCACACATCCCTCCCAGGAGTTCCGCAAATGGCCAATGAGCTGTCAATGAATATTAGATGTAATAGTCCAGAGCAGAAGCCACATTGTAAGGTTTTAGTATTTACATTTTACATAGTGTATTAATTATTCCAGGGGAACTTATCGCTAAACAGAATTGGGAGCTGTTCCTGACCTCAACATTGTACAGCTAGTATACACCGGCTATGGCACCACTACAACACTATACACTATGGGACACACTATACATTCTCTATGGGACAAAACTTTAATTCTTTATAGACACATATACATTATCTATGGACACACTTAACATTCTCTATGGACACACTATACATTCTCTATGGACACACTATACATTCTCTATGGACACACTTTACATTCTCTATGGACACACTATACATTCTCTATGGACAACGTATACACTATGGACACACTATACATTCTCTATGGACACACTATGACATCTCGGATGGACACTATACATTCTCGTATGGACCAACGGTACATTTCTATGGACAACTACATTCTCTAGGGACACTTACTTCTCTAGGGACTACACTTTACATTCTCTATGGACACTATACACTATGGACACTACATACATTCTCTATGGCACACTATACTTCTCTATGGACACACTATCACATTTCTCTATGGACACACTATTAAGCTCTAGGGACACACTATACATTCTCTAGGACATACTACATGGAACACTATAAATTCGCTATGGACACACTATACAGTCTCTATGACCACCTAAATTTCTATGGCCACACTATACATTCTCATGGACAAACTATACATCTCTATGAAAACACTATACATTCCTTATGGACACATCATACATTCTCTATGGACACACTACACATTCTCTATGGACACACTATACA
The DNA here is from genome assembly GCA_019447015.1 of Hymenochirus boettgeri. Taxonomy (NCBI): domain Eukaryota; kingdom Metazoa; phylum Chordata; class Amphibia; order Anura; family Pipidae; genus Hymenochirus; species Hymenochirus boettgeri. The sequence goes on from JAACNH010003546.1 coordinate 13,983, forward strand.
ATTCTCTATGGACACCACTACACCATTCTCTATGGACCACACTTTAACAAGCTTCTATGGGACACAATTATACATTCTCTATGGACACACTATACATTCCCTATGGACACGTCTATACATTTCTTATGGACCCCACACTATACATTCTCTAGGGAAACACTATACATTCTTATGGACACAATATACATTCTCATGGACACACTATACATTCTTATGGGACACACTTAAATTCTTTATGGACACACTATAAATTTCTCTATGGACACCCTTACATTCTCTATGGGACACACTATAAATTTCTCGTATGGACACACTATACATTCTCTATGGACAACACTATACATTCTTAGGAGACACTATTACATCTCGATGGACACACTATACATTCTCTATGGACACACTATACAATTCTCTATGGACACACTATAAATTCTCTATGGACACACTATACATTCTCTATGGACACTATACATTCTCTATGGACACACTTTACATTCTTTATAGACACACTATACATTCTCTATGGACACACTATACATTCTCTATGGACACTATACATTCTCTATGGACACACTTTACATCTCTATGGACACACTAACATTCCTCTATGGACACACTTTCACATTCTTTATAGACACATATACTTCTCTATGTGGACACACTATTACATTCCTATGGACACTATACAGTCTATATGGACACACACTATACATTCTTATGGAACAATATACATTCTCTATGGACACCACTTTACATCGTATAGACACACTAACATTCTTATGAACACTATAACATCTCTATGGACACAATATCAATTCTCTTGGACACACTATACATTCTCTATGGAACACACTTTACCATTCTCTATTGGACCCATCACTATAATTCTCTATGGGAACACGTATACATTCTTATGGACACTAGCATTCTCTATGGACACACTTTACATTCTCTATGGACACACTGTATTTAACAGGCTCTATGGAACACTATACTTCTCTAGTGACACCTTTACATTCTCTATGGAACAACTATACACTATGGACACACTATTACATTCTCTATGGACACACTATACATCTCATGGACACCTATACATTTCTATGGACACAACATAACTCTGCTATGGACACATATACTTCTCTATGGACACACTATTTACTTCTCTAGGGACACTAGACATTGCTCTATGGACACACTACCACATTCTCTATGGTACAACACTATACATTCATATGGGACCACCACTACACTCTCTATGGAACACACTTTACAAGCTCTATGGAACACACTATACATTCTCATGGACAACTATACTTCTCTAGGGACACATATACATTCTATGGGACACACTATACATCTCTATGGAACACTATACATTCTCTATGGACACACTATAAATCTCTATGACCACACTATACATTCTCTATGGACACACTATAAAATTCTCTATGGGACACACTATACATCTCTAGGGACGTGAGCAATGTACAGTCTCTATGGACACACTACACATTCTCTAATGACACACTAACATTCTCTTATGGACACACTATACATCTCTATGGACACACTATACATTCTCTATAGACACACTATACATTCTCTATGGACACACTATAAATTCTCTATAGACACACTATACATTCTCTATGGACACACTATACATTCTCTAGGGACCACACTATACATTCTCTATGAAACACTATACATTCTTATGGACACACTATCAAATTTCTCTATGGACAACCACGCTACATTCTCTATAGACACACACTATACATTCTTCTATGGGACACACTATAAATTCTCTATGGAAAAACTATACATTCTCTATAGACACACTATACATTCTGCGATGGACACCACTATAAAATTCTCTATAGACACACTATACATTCTTCTATGGACACACTTTATACATTCTATGGAAACACTATTACATCTTATGGAAACCCACTATACATCGCTATGGACACAACTACATTCTCTATGGACCACACTATACATTCTCTATGGACACACTATAATTCGATATGGACACAATATACATTCTCTATGGACACACTATACATCTCTATGGACACCCAACTATACATTCTCTATGGACACACTAACATTCTCTATGGACACCACTTACATTCTCTATGGACACACTAGCATTCTAAGACACACTATACATTTCTCTATGGACACACTATACAGTCTCTATGGACACACTAAATCTCTATGGACACACATACAGTCTCATGGACACTATTATACATCTTCTATGGACACAATATTACATTCTCTAGGACACACTGATACATTCCTATGGACAACGACTATAAATGCTCTATGGACCACGATACATTCTCTATGACACACTTTACTTCTCTATGGACACAATTACATCTCTATGGGACACACTATTACAGTCTCTATGGACACACTATAATTCTCATGGACACCCCATATACATTTCCTATGGACACACTATACATGCTCTATGGACCCACATACCATTCTCTATGGACACACTATTACATTCTCTATGGGACACCACTATACATTCTCTATGGACACACATACATTCTCTATTGGACACACTATACATTCTCTATGGACACACTATACATTTCTCTATGGACCACACATACATCTCTATGGACACACTATCATTCTTATGGACACACTATACATTCTCGTTGGAAACACTATACATTTCTCTATGGACACACTATACAGTCTCTATGGACACACTATAAGCTCTATGGACAACTTAAATTCTTATGGACACACTATACTATCTATATGGACACCCTTACATTCTCTATGGGACACCAATTACATTCTATAGGGACACACTAGTACATTCTCTATGGACACACGTATACATTCTCTATGGACACCACTATACATTCTCTATGGACACAACTATACATTCCGTCTGGAAACACTATACATTCTCTAGGACCACACACATACATTCCTATGGACACCACGATACATTCTCTATGGACACCCTATACATTCTATATGACACACTATACATCTTAGGGACACACTATACATTCCTCTATGGACACACTATACATTCTCTATGGACACAGATACATTCTTCTATGGACACATATACATTCTCTATAGGACAACTTTACCAGTCTCTAGGGGACACACTATACTTCTCTGGAACACACTATACATTCTCTTGGACACCACTATATATAATTCTCTAATGGACACACTATACCTTCTCTATGGACACACTATTACATTCTATATAGACACCACGATACAATTCTTATGGAACACTCTACATTCTCTAGGGACACACTATACATCTCTATGGAGACACTATTACTTCCTATGGACACACTATACATCTCATGGACACACCTATACATTCTCTCTGGACACATATACATTCTCTTATGGACACAGCTATTACATTCTCTATGGACCACACTATCTTCTCTATGGACACACTATAAAATTCTCTAGGACACCACTTAGACATTCCGATGGAACACTATTACATTCTCTAGTGAAACACTAGACATGTATATGGACCACTATACATTCTCTATATTAGGACACATATACATTCTCTATGGACACACTATACATTTCTATGGGGGACACACTATAAATTCTCTATGGACACACTATACATTCTCTATGGACCACAACTATACATTCCTTATGGAACACTAGTACATTCTCTATGGGAACACTATACATTCTCTATGGACACCACTATACATCTCTATGGACACACTAGACATTCTCTAGGGACACACTATACATTACTCATGGCACACTATACATTCTCTATAGACACACTTTACATTCTTATGGACACACTATAAATTCTCTAGGACACACTATACATTTCTATGGACACAGACTATATTAAATTCTCTAGGGACAAACTATCCATTCCTATGGACACCCACCACTGACATTTCTCTATGGAGGACACTATACCATTCTTATGGACACACTATACAGTCTCTATAGACACACTATACATTCTATATGGACACACTATACAGTCTCATGGACCACACTTACAAGCTCTATGGACACACGATACATTCTCTATGGACACACTATACATTCTCTATTGACACACTACACATTCTCTATGGACACCCTTAACAAGCTCTATGGACACCCTACAGTCTCTATGACACACTATACATTCTCTTATGGACCCACACTATACATTTCTCTATGGGGAACCACTATACATTTGCTTTGACACACTATACATGTCTATATGGACACACTATACATTCTCTATGGACACACTATGACATTCTCTATGGACACATATAAATTCTCTATGGACACACTTTACATTCTCTATGGACAACTCTACATTCTTATGGACACACTATAACAGTCTCTATGGCCCACTATAAACTTCTCTATGGACACACTACACCATTCTCTATGGACACCCACTATACATTCTCTATGGACAACACATACATTCTCTATGGACCACACTTGACCAAGCTCTATGGAACACACTCTACCATTTCTCTATGGACACCACTATACATTCTCTATGGACCCACACTAGTTACATTCTCTATGGGACACACTACACATTCTATATGGACACACTTTACAGCTCTATGGACACACTATACATTCTCTATGGACACACAGACATGCTCTAGTGGCACCACTATACATTCGCTAGGGACACACTATAATTATCTATGGGACCCACCTAACATTCTCTATGGACACACGATTACATCTCTATGGACACCACTTTACATTCTTATGGACAACAGACATTTCTCTATGGACCACCACTAACATTCTCTATGGACACACTATACCTTCTCTATGGAACCACTATACATTCTCATGGAAACACTACACATTCTCTATAGACACACTACATTCTCTATGGGACCACAATAACCATTCTCTATGGACACACTATACATTCTCTATAGACACACTAACATTCCTTGGGAGACATATACATTCTCTATAGGACAACTTATAATTCCTATGGACACACTATAACAATCTTATGGGACACACTATACACTATGGGACACACTCTACATTCTCTAAGGACCACTATACCATTCTATATGAACACTATACATTCTTATGGACACACTATACATTCTCATGGACCACACTATACATTCTCTATAGACACACTTTACATTCGTCTATGGGACCACACTATACATTGCTCTATGGGGACACACTACATTCTCTATGGACAACTAGTACATTCTCTATGGACAAACTAGACATCTCTATGGACACTATACCTTCTCTATGGGACACACTTTACATTCTCTAGGACACATATACATTCTCATTGGACACACTATTACATCTCTATGGACACACTATACATTCTCTAGGACACCACTTAATTTCTCTTGGACACACTATACATTCTCCTATGGACACACTATAATTCTCTATGGATACACCTATACATTCTTCTATGGCGACACACTATACATTCTCTATGGACAAACTATACATTCTCTATGGACACACTATACATTCTTATAGACACACGATACATTCCTCTATGGACACACTATACCATTCTCTTGGACACACAGACATTCTCTATGGACACACATACATTCTCTATGGACACTTACTATCACATTCTTATGGACGACACTTTAAATTCTCTATGGACACACTATACATTCTCTATGGACACACTATACTTCTCTATGGACACACTATGACATTTCTATGGACACACTTATACATGTCTCTGATGGGAAATATACATTCTTCTGATGGACACACTTTACAATTCTCTATGGACACACTATACATGTCTCTATGGACACAACTATACATCTAAGGTACACACTATACATTCTTAGGGACCCACCAATATAAGTCTCTATGGACACCACTATAACATTCTCTTTATGGACACACTATACATTCTCTATGGATCACACTATCACACTCTCTAGACACACTTTGACATTCTCTATGGACACACTATACATTCTCTATGGGACACCACTATACATGTTCTCTATGGAGAACACTAGACATTCTCTATTGGACACCCTATACATTCTCTATGGACACACTTACATTCTCTATGGACACACTATACATCTCTATGGACACACTATACTGCTCTACTGGGACACCACTATACATCTCTATGACACCACATCACCATTCTCTATGGACACACTTACATTCTCTATGGGACAAATAAACATTCTCTATTAGAAACACTATACATTATCTATGGACACACTATACATTCTCTATGGACACACTATACTTGTCTCTATGGACACACTATACATGCTCTATGGACACACTACACATTATCATAGCACACTTATACATCTCTATGGACACACGATAAATTCTCTAGGAAGACACTATACAAGCTCTATGGATCACAAATACATTCTCTATGGACACACCTTTACATTCGCTATGGACACACTATACCATTTCTCTATTGGAGACAATATACAGTCTCTATGGACACAGTTACCTTTCTCTATGGAGACACTATACATTCTACTTGATGGACACCAATACATTCTCTATGGACACACTATACATTTATAGACACACTATACTATTCTCTATGGACAAACACTATACATTCTCTATGGACCACACTCTACATTCTCTATGGACACACTCACATCTCTATGGAAACAACTATACATTCTCTATGGAACACACTATACTTCATCAGGGACACCACTATACATTCTCTATGGACACACTTTAACATTCTTATGGACATCACTATACATTCTCTATGGAGACACTATACATTTCTCTATCGGACACACTCTATCATATTATGGAGGACACTTATACATTCTCTATGGACACACTACACATTTCATGGACACACTTTCCAAGCTCAGGACACACTATATATTCTCTATGGGACACACTAGACATTCTGATGGACACACTATTACATTCTCTAGGGACCACACTATACATTCTCTAGGACACACTAAACATTCTCTATGGACACCCACTATTACATCTCTATGGACCACACATACATTCTCTATGGACAACACTATACATCTCTATGGACACACTGTACATGCTCTATGGACCACACTATACATTCTCTAGGGACACACGATACATTCTTCTATGGGACACACTACACATTCTCTATTGACACACTATCATTCTTATGGAACAATATACATTTCTTAGGGACACACTATACATCTTATAGACCACAAAACTTTATACATCTATATGGACACACTATAACAGTCCTATATAGACAACATACATTCTCTATGGACACACTAGTAACCCATGCCTCTATAGGACACACACACACATTCTCTATAGAAACCATATACATTCTCTATGACACACTATACATTCTCTATGGGACACACTAGTACCTTCTTATGGCCACACTATACATTCTCTATGGACACACTATCACATTCTCTATGGCACACTATACATTCTTATAGACACCACTTTACCTTCTCTATGGACACACTTTACATTCTCTATGGACACACTTTACATTCTCGCTGGACACACTATACATTTATTCTATGGACACACTCATACTTCTCTATGGACACCACTATACATTCTCTATGGACACCATATACATTCTGCTATGGAACAACACTATACATTCTCATGGAAACACTACATTTCTAGGACCAACACTTAGACATTCCATGGACACTATTACATTCTCTATGGACACACTTTAATTTTATGGACACACGATACATTCTCTATGGACACACTATACATCTCTATGGACACATAACATTCTCTATAGACACATCTATTAATTGCTCATGGACACCCATAGTAAATTGCTATAGGGCCACACTATTACATTATTAGGACACACTATACATTCTCTATGGGAACACATACATTCTCATGGACACACGTTACATTCTCTTATGGACACATAGAAAGTCCTCTATGGACACACTATACATTCTCTTAGACAAACTAGAAATCTCTATGGACACACTATACATGCTCTATGGACACCACTTTACATTCTCTATGGACACACTATAATTCTCTTATAGACACACTATACATTCTCTATGGACACACTAACATTCATGGGACACCACTAGTACATTCTCATGGGACACCATATAACATTCTCTAGGACACACTAACATTCTCTATGGACCACACTTACCTTCTTATGGACACGTATACATTCTCTATGGACAACATTTCATTCTATATGGACACACTCTTACATTCCTATGGACACCACTATACAGTCTCTATGGACACACATACATTATTCTTGGACTACAACTATTAATTCTCTAGACCACACTTTACATTCTCTATGGGACACACTATAACATTCTCTATGGACCACCAATTATACAGTCTCTATGGACACACGATACATTCTCTATGGACACCACTATATACATTCTCTATGGACAAACTATACATTCTCTATGGACAAACACTTATCTTCTTATGGTACACATAGACATTCTCTATGGACACACTATACATTCTCTAAGACACCACTTACATTTCTATGGACACACTATACATTATCTATGGACACACTATACATTCTCTATGAGGACAATATACATTCTCTATGGGACACACTATACATCTTATGGACACACGTACATTCTCTATGGGACACACTCTATATCATTCTCTATGGGACCACATATACATTCTCTATGGACCAACCACTACATTTCTCTATGGACACCATATACATCTATATGACACATATACATTCTCTATGGACACACTACACATTCTCTATGGACCACACTATACATCTCTTATGGACAAACTATTACATTCTCTATGGACACACTTTACATTCTCTAGGGGACACACATACATTCTCTATGGACAACTAGACATTCTCTATGGACACACATAACATTCTCTTATGGACCACACTAACATCTATAGGACACCACTATACATTTCTCTATGGAGACCACTATAACATGTCTATATGGGACACCACTATACATTCTCTATGGAACACTGTTACATTCTCTATGGACACACTCACATTCTCTATGGACGACACGATACATTCTCTATGGACACACTAACATTCTCATGACACCACTTTACAATTAGACTATGGACAACACTAACATTCTCTATGGACACACTAATAACATGCTCTATGGACACACTATACATTCTCTATGGAGACACTATACAGTCTCTATGGACCACATATACATTCTCGATGGGCACACTATAATTCTTTATGGACACCACTATACATTCTCTATGGACACACTATACATTCTCTATGGACCACACTAGTATACATCTCTATGGAGAAACTATAATTCTCTATGGGACACACAGACATTCTCTATGGACTCACACTTACATTTCTCTATGGACACACTATACCATTCTCTATAGACACCACTATACATTTCTATATGGACACTACTTACATCTCTATGGAGACATATACATTCTCTATGGACCACAAATATACATCTCTATGGACACACTATACATTCTCTAGGACACCACTATACATGCTCTATGGAAACACTGACATTCTCTATGGAGACACTATACTTCTCGATGGAACACTATTACATTCTCTATGGACACACTATACAATTATATATGGACACCTATACATCTCTGATGGACACAACACTATTACAGTCTCTATGGACCACACATACATTCTCTATGAGACACTAACATCTCTATGGACACACATAACATTCTCTATGGACACACGATAACATTCTCTTGGACCACTATTACATTTCTATGGACCACCCTAAACATTCTCGTATGGACACACTATTACATTTCTCTATGGAGGACACATACATTCTCTATGGACACACTATACATTCTTCATGGACACACTTTACATTCTCATGGACACACTATACATTCTCTATTGGAGACCACTATACATTCGCATGGACACATTTACAGTCTCTATGGAGACACTATACCTTCTTTGGGACACACTAGCAGTGCTATATGACACACTAACATTCTCTATAGACACACGATACACTATATGGACACAATTATACAGTCTTCTATGGACACACATACATTCTCTATGGACACACTACAAATTCTCTTGAGACACACTATACATTCTCTATGGACCACTATAAGTCTCTAGGCCACACAATTACATTCTCTATCGGATCACAAATCATCTCTTGGACACACTTTAAAACATTCTCATGGACACACTATACATTCTAGGGAGACACTCTACATTCTCTATGGACACACTTGACAGTCCTCTATGGAGACACTATACATTCTCTATGGGAACACACTATTACATTCTCTATGGACACCAATATACATTCTTATAGACACACTATACATTTCTCTATGGACACAATATCATGCTCTAGGGACACACTATACATTCTCCTAGGACACACTATACAATCTCTATAGACACATAACATTTCTCTATGGGACACCACGATACCATGCTATATGGACCCACACTATACATTCTCTAGGGACACACTAACCATTCCTTTAGACACACATCAGTCGCATGGACACACTATACATCCTCTAATAGACACACTATACATTCTATATAGGACACACTTTACAGTATCTATTGGACCATACATTACATATGGACCACCACTATACATTCTCGATGGACAACTATACATCTCTATGGAGGGACACTTATACATTCTCAATGGACACACTATACATTCTCTATGGACACACTATACATTCTCTATGGAACAATAACATTCCTCTATGGAACCACACTATACACTATGGAAACACCTATACATTCTGATGATGGACACACTATACAGTGCCTCTTAGGACACACTATACATTCTCTAGGACACAATATACATTCTTCTATGGACACACGAACATTCTCTTATGGACACACGAACACTATGGACAACATACATTCTTATGGACACACTTACATTTTCTATTGGACACACTATACATTCTCTTGGACACACTAAACATTTCTCTATGGACACAATATAATTCTCTATGGACACACTATACATTCTCTAGTGGACAACAATATACATTCTTATGGACACACTATTTACATTCTATGGACACACTAACATTCTCTAGGGACACCAACTATACATTTCTATGGACACCACTATACATTCTCTCTATGGACACACTATACACATGGACAACCTATACATTCTCTATGGAAAAACTTTCTAACATTCTCTATGGCACCACTCTATTTACATTCCTATGGACACACTATACACTATGGACAACCACTTAACATTCTCTATGGACACACTATACACTTATGGGACACACTATACATTCTCTATGGACACACTATACATTCTCTATGGGACACCAACTAAAAGTATATATGGACCCACACTATACACTATGGACACCACTTATACATTCTCTAGACACACTATACAAGCTCTAGGGACCACACTATACATTCTCTATGGACGCACGATACATTCTCTATGGACACCACTATTACACTATGGACCACCTATAAATTCTCTATGGACACCACTATAACAAGCTCTATGACACACTATACATTCTCTATGGACACACTATACATTCTCTATGGACACCACTATACAGTCTCTATGACACCACTTATACATGTCTATATGGATCACACTAGACAATTCTCTATGGGACACACTATACATTCTCTATGGACACATATACATTTCTATGGACACCCACTATACATTCTCTATGGACACCACTATACATCTCTATGTGACACACTATACATTCTCTCATGGAACCACTTTACATCTCTATGGCACACGATACATTTATGGGACACACTATACATTCTCTATGGACACCACTATACATTATTTAAGGACACACCACTATTACATTCTCTATGGACACACTATACATTCTGTCTATGGACAGCACTTAACTACATTTCTCTAGGACACCACTATACATTCTATAAGGACACATTACATTCTCTCTATGGGACACACTTATAATTCTTCTATGGACACACTATACCATCTCTAAGGACACACCTATACATCTCTCATGGACGCACTATACATTCCTTATAGACGCACTTATACATTACTATGGACACACTATACATTCTCTATGGGACATATACATTCTCGATGGACACCACTAACATTCTCTATGGACACACTATAATTCTCTTATGGACAACTATACACTATGGACACACTATACATTCTCTAGCGGACACAACCTATACATTCTATGGACACACTCTAATTCTAGCTATGGACACACGCTTATACATTCTCTATGGAACCCATCACTTATACATTTCTATGGACACACTTACATTCGCTATGGACACAAATATACATCTCTATGGACACACTACATCATTCTCTATGGAACACTTTACATCTCTGCGAGGGACACACTATACATTTCTCTATGTGACACACTATACATTCTCTATGGACAAACTATACATTCCTATGGAGCACCACTTTACATCTCTATGGGACACACTTACATTCTCTATGGACCACACTATAATTCTTATGGACCCCACTAACATTCTCTATGGACAACACATACATTATCTTGGACACACTATACATTCTATATGGACACATATACATTCTATATGGCACATATACATTCCTATGGGACCACACTTATACATTCTCTATGGACACCACTTATAACATTCTCTATGGACACCACTATACATTTCTTATGGAACCACTAGACATTCTCTATGGACACACTTTACATTCTCTATGGACACATATACATTCTCTATGGACAACATAACACTATGGACAACTCATACTATTCTATATGGACGACACTATACATTCTCTATGGACAACACTATCACATTCTATGGACAACTATAACATTTCTCTATGGACACAAATACAAAAGCTCTGGAGCACTATACATTCTCTATGGGACACACAGACAGTTCTTAAGGACACCACTATACATTCTCTATGGACACACTATACAGTCTCTAGGGACACTTATACTTCCTCTCATGGACCACACTATACATTCTTCTATGGACACACTATACCTTCTCTATGGACACACTATACCACTATGGACACACGATACATTCTACTATGGACCACACTATACATTCTCTATGGACACACTATAACATTCTCTAAGGGGACACACTATACATTCTCTATGGAACACTATACATCTCTATGCGGGACTATTACATTTCATGGACACACTATAATTCTCTAGGAACACAACATTCTATGGACAACACTATACACTATGGACACATCTATACATTCTCTATGGACACACTAACATTATTATGGACACACTATACATTCTCTATGACACATATACATTCTATATGGACACACTATAATATGGACACACTATACATTCTCTATGGACACAAGATACATTCTTGATGGACACACTATACATCTCTATGGACACATATACATTCTTCTGGACACACATACATTCTCTAAGACACATATACAGTTCTCTATGACACACTAACACTCTATGGACACACTTAATTCTCTATGGACACACTATACAGATCTATGGACGACACTTACATTATCTATGGACACACTATAAATTCTCTAAGGACACACTATACACTCTCTATGGACCACACTTATAAATTCTTCTATGGACATATACATATCTATGGACACACTATACATTCTCTATGGACAAATATAATTCTCTATGGGACACACTATTACCACTAGGACACCAATAAACATTCTAGATTGGCCAACACTCTATAATTCGCTATGGCCACACTATACATTCTCTAGGACACACTATAAATTCTCTATGGACACACTAAACATTCTCTACGGGACAACTATACATTCTCTATGGACACACTTATTAATTCTCTATGGACCATTTATACATTCTCTATGGACACACTAACATTCTTAAGGACACACTATACATTCTCTATGGGACACACTTACATTCTCTAGGACACATTATTACATTCCTATGGACACACTATACATTCTCTAAGGACACCCACTATACATTTTATGGACACACTATACATTCTCTTGGACACCCACATCCATTCCTATGGACACACTATCATTCTATAGAGGACACAGAGACATATCAGGGAACACTATACTTCTCTAAGGACACACTATACATTCTTAGGACACACTATACATTCTAAGGACACACTATACATTCTCTAGGACACACTAGACATTCTCTACGGACCACCACTATACATTTCTCTATGGACACACTATACATTCTCGATGGACACACTATACATTATCAAGGACACACTAACACTCTATGACACCTATACATT
>JAACNH010003547.1:0-28360 GCA_019447015.1 Hymenochirus boettgeri
AACATTGGTTAATGAACTGGAGGGCTGAGAACACTGGCTAATGAACTGGAGGGCTGACTAACATTAATTAATGAACTGAGGACCCAGTTCATAAAGTCCTAATAGAATTATAGATATAGGAAACCTCTACACGTTTGATGATGGATAAATAAGAAGCACACTCAGTAGAGCAGTATTAACAATTTATTGCAATAAAAACAGCAATATATGATTATTATTTCAAGTGCCTCATTTCCCCCATTAGTACAATCAACTATTTCAATACTGTCAATGGCCGAAAATCTCTAGAGAGACAACCCTGCCCTGGCACAGAAAAAGGAAAATGACCTGAGTCCTGACCACTTTCCAATGGTACTCCATCTCTCGGCGTGTGGCTCCTTTGTGATGGAAGAATGTAAGGAAGCACCAAAGTCTCTGAGGTTATGAATAAAGCCAAAAATCCCCCCCAGGAACCCCCCCTGGTGCTAAGATTTTGTGTCTCCTTGTGCAACATCTTGAGCTAAGAGTAAATCTCTGTTCAATCTAAAGCCAACGGTCCGAACAGTCTTATTACCCCATATACATCCCCAATGGTTTCCTAAAAACACTTCCACCTCATGCTCCATTACGAAGGGTCCAAGTTCAGTGATAGCAACCAGAAATTCCTTGTTCCTGCCTGTGGGGTGTAGGGTTAACTCCTCACTACAAGGCAGGAGGTAGGGAAAGGATTTCAGGCCCTACCCATTGGTTCCCTTAATAAATGAACCCAAAAATGGAGGCTTTGGAGATTAATCTCTAAACCGGGTAAAAAAAACAAACAACACTCTGGAGTGGAAAGTACAAAGTCAATGGAAAAACCTATAAATATAGTCAACACAGGATGGAAACTGATATGATAGGCTTGGGATCCTGGGAATTAAAGTTCATTAACAACTGCAGAAAAACCTTCTGTTTGGCCTTAGGAGACCAAATGACATCATCTAGGTACTCCTTGGCTTTAGGAGACCAACTGACATCATCTAGGTACTCCTTGGCTTTAGGAGACCAACTGACATCATCTAGGTACTCCTTGGCTTTAGGAGACCAAATGACATCATCTAGGTACTCCTTGGCTTTAGGAGACCAAATGACATCATCTAGGTACTCCTTGGCTTTAGGAGACCAAATGACATCATCTAGGTACTCCTTGGCTTTAGGAGACCAAATGACATCATCTAGGTACTCCTTGGCTTTAGGAGACCAACGGACATCATCTAGGTAATCCTTGGCTTTAGGAGACCAAATGACATCATCTAGGTACTCCTGGCTTTAGGAGACCAAATGACATATCTAGGTACTCCTTGGCTTTAGGAGACCAAATGAAATATCTAGGTACTCCTGGTTTGAGGGAGACCAATGACATCATTAGGTACTCCTTGGCTTTAGGAGACCAAACTGACATCATCTAGGGGTACTCCTTGGCTTTAGGAGACCAACTGACATCATCTAGGTACTCCTTGGCTTTAGGAGACCAAATTACATCTCTAGGTATCCTTGGCTTTAGGAGACACCTGACATCATCTAGGTACTCCTTGGCTTTAGGAGACACCAACTGACATCATCTAGGTACTCCTTGGCTTTAGGAGACCAAATGACATCATCTAGGTACTCCTTGGCTTTAGGAGACCAAATGACATCATCTAGGGGACTCCTTGGCTTTAGGAGACCAACTGACATCATCTAGGTACTCCTTGGCTTTAGGAGGACCAATCTGACATCATCTAGGTACTCCTTGGCTTTAGGAGACCAACTGACATCATCTAGGTACTCCTTGGCTTTAGGAGACCAACTGACATCAATCTAGGTACTCCTTGGCTTTAGGAGACCAACTGACATCATCTAGGTACTCCTTGGCTTTAGGAGACCAAATCCCCCCCCACCCCCCCCCGGGTAATGAACTGGAGGGATGATAACACCGGGTAATGAACTGGAGGGATGACTAACACCGGGTAATGAACTGGAGGGATGACTAACACTGTGTAATGAACTGGAGGGATGACTAACACGGATAATGAACTGGAGGGATGACTAACACCGGGTAATGAACTGGAGGGATGACTAACACCGTGTAATGAACTGGAGGGATGACTAACACTGGATAATGAACTGGAGGGATGACTAACACCGGTAATGAACTGGAGGGATGACTAACACCGTGTAATGAACTGGAGGGATGACTAACACTGGATAATGAACTGGAGGGATAACTAACACCGGGTAATGAACTGGAGGGATGACTAACACTGTTAATGAACTGGAGGGATGACTAACACGGGTAATGATCTGGAGGGATGACTAACACTGTGTAATGAACTGGAGGGATGACTAACACCGGGTAATGATCTGGAGGGATGACTAACACTGTTAATGAACTGGAGGGATGACTAACACGGGTAATGAACTGGAGAGAGCTTACACCGGGTAATGAACTGGAGGGATGACAACGAAACACTGGGATAATGAAACTGGAGGGATGACTAACACTGGGTAATGAACTGGAGGGATGACTAACACTGGGAATGAAATGGAGGGATGACTAACACTGGGTATGAACTGGAGGGATGACAAAACTGGGTAATGAACTGGAGGGATGACTAACAATGGGTAATGAACTGGAGGGATGACTAAAACTGGGTAATGAACTGGAGGGATGACTAACACTGGCTAATGAACTGGAGGGATGACAAACACTGGGTAATGAACTGGAGGGATGACTAACACTGGGTAATGAACTGGAGGGATGACTAACACTGGGTAATGAACTGGAGGATGACTAACCCGGAATGAACTGGAGGATGACTAACACTGTAAGAACTGGAGGGATGACTAACACCGGGTAATGAAACTGGAGGGATGACTAACACTGGGTAATGAACTGGAGGGATGACTAACACTGGATAATGAACTGGAGGGATGACTAACACTGGGTAATGAACTGGAGGGATGATAACACCGGGTAATGAATGGAGGGATGATAACACCGGGTAATGAACTGGAGGAATGACAACACTGGGTAATGAACGAGGGATGACTAACACTGGGTATGAGAGGAGGATGACTAACTGGTAATGAACTGGAGGGATGACTAACACCTGGTAATGAACTGGAGGGATGAATAACACGGTAATGAACTGGAGGGATGATAAACGGGTAAGAACTGGAGGATGACTAACACGGGTAATGAACGGAGGGATGAACTAAAACATGGGTAATGAACTGGAGGGATGATAAACACGCGGAATGAACTGGAGGGATGACTAACCTGGGAATGAACTGGAGGGATGACTAACAACTGGTAATGAACTGGAGGGAGTTAACACCGGTAATGAACTGGAGGGATGATTAACACGGGAATGAACTGGAGGAATGACTAACACTGGGTAATGAACTGGAGGGATGACTAACACCGGGTAATGAACGGAGGGATGATAACACCGGGTAATGAACTGGATGGATGACTAACACTGTTAATGAACTGGAGGGATGACTAACACCGGGTAATGAACTGGAGGGATGACTAACTCCGGGTAATGAACTGGAGGGATGACTAACACCGGGTAATGAACTGGAGGGATGAAACACGGTGAAACACATGGATATATGAACTGGAGGGATGACTAACACCGGCTAATGAACTGGAGGGATGACTAACACCGGGTAATGAACTGGGGGATGACTAACACGGATTGAACTGGAGGGATGACTAACACCGGGTAATGAACTGGAGGGATGACTAACACCGGGTAATGAACTGGAGGGATGACTAACACTGGGTAATGACGGAGGGATGACTAACACCGGGTAATGAACTGGAGGGATGACTAACACCGGGTAATGAACTGGAGGGATGACTAACACCGGGTAATGAAATGGAGGGATGACTAACACCGGGTAATGAAATGGAGGAGGGACTAAACGGTAATGAAATGGAGGGATGACTAACACTGGGTAATGAACTGGAGGTCTGAGAACACTGGCTAATGAACTGGAGGGCTGACTAACACTGGTTAATGAACTGGAGGTCTGAGAACACTGGCTAATGAACTGGAGGGATGACAACAATGGGTAATGAACTGGAGGACTGAGAACACTGGGTATAAACTGGAGGGTGACTAACACGGCTAAAAATGGAGGCTGACTAACAGTGGTGTAATGAAATGGAGGGGGAGAACACTGGCTAATAAACTGGATGGATGACTAATACTGGGAATGAAATTGGAGGGATGACTAACACTGGGTAATGAACTGGAGGGATGACTAACACTGGGTAATGAACTGGAGGTATGACTAACACTAGGTAATGAACTGGAGGGCTGACTAACATTGGTTAATGAACTGGAGGGATGACTAACACTGGCTTATGAACTGGAGGGCTGAATAACATTGGTTAATGAACTGGAGGGATGACTAACACGGTAATGAACTGGAGGGCTGACTAACATTGGTTAATGAACTGGAGGGATGACTAACATTGGTTAATGAAATGGAGCACTGATTAACACTGGGTAATGAACTGGAGGTCTGAGAACACTGGCTAATGAACTGGAGGGCTGACTAACACTGGTTAATGAACTGGAGGTCTGAGAACACTGGGTAATGAACTGGATGGATGACTAACACTGGGTAATGAACTGGAGGACTGAGAACACTGGCGTAATAACTGGAGGCTGACTAACACTGGCTAATGAACTGGAGGGATGCTAAACCGGTATGACGGGAGGGATGATAACATGGGTAATGAAATGGAGGGATGACTAAACGGGGAATGAACTGGAGGGATGACTAACACTGGGTAATGAATGGAGGGATGATAACACTGGGTTAATGACTGGAGGGAATACTAACATGGTAATGAACTGGAGGGATGACTAACCATGGCTAATAAACTGGATGGATGACTAATACTGCTAATGAACTGGAGGGATGACTAACACTGGGTATATGAACTGGGGGTCTGAGAACAATGGCTAATGAACTGGAGGGATGACTAACACTGGCTAATTAACTGGAGGGATGACTAACACTGGGGAATGAACTGGGGGGATGACTAACACTGGGTAATGAACTGGAGGGCTGACAAACATTGGTTAATGAACTGGAGGGATGACTAACATTGGTTAAAGGGCATGTCCACCCCCAAAACTATAATCCCCCCAACTACTGGCCCCACCATGTAGGGTAGTTTAATCCTTACCTCACATCCCAGCTCCATAGGGTTCTCCGGTAGTGCCCCCAAAGTCCAAAAACTGCCCACCAGGAGGCTACAGGTCATAGGACACTGCTGCTCCTGGCTCAGGTAGATTTTGCCATGCGTACTGCAGCTCTTCTCCCCCCTCCCTCCCTCCTCTCCCTCCCTCTCTCGATTCCCTCCCCTAGCATAAAATGATTTATATAGTATATTCCCAAGGGCGCCAGCCCCAACCGCAATATTTTACCTTTAGAAAGCTCCCCAAACTTTACTTACCTCTCCTCTTTACTCCGGCGAGTGAGATGACGGCAGCCGCGTCCGTGATTGGCTGCGCTCAGCCAATCACAACGCGGCTGCCGGTCCGCCCTCTGCTTGCATTTCTAGCAGCGAGGGCCGGGAGCGCGGCGGAGGAAAGGGGGAGGTAAGTGAGTTTGGGGGCTTTTTAAAAATAAATTATGCGGTGGGGGCTGGGAGCCCATGGGGATTACATTATAAAAAAAAAAAATGGGTGGACATGCTCTTAATGAACTGGAGCACTGACTAACACTGGGTAATGAACGGAGGTCTGAGAACACTGGCTAATGAACTGGAGGGCTGACTAACACTGGTTAATGAACTGGAGGTCTGAGAACACTGGCTAATGAACTGGAGGGATGACTAACACTGGTAATGAACTGGAGGACTGAGAACACTGAGTAATAAACTGGAGGGCTGACTAACACTGGCTAATAAACTGGAGGGAATGACTAACAGTGGTTAATGAAATGGAGGGCGGAGAACACTGGCTAATGAACTGGATGGATGACTAATACTGGCTAATGAACTGGAGGGATGACTAACACTGGGTAATGAACTGGAGGGATGACTAACACTGGGTAATGAACTGGAGGGATGACTAAAACATAGGTAATGAACTGGAGGGCTGACTAACATTGGTTAATGAACTGGAGGGATGACTAACACTGGCTTATGAACTGGAGGGCTAACTAACATGGTTAATGAACTGGAGGACTGACTAACATTGGTTAATAAACTGGAGGGCTGACTAACATTGGTTAATGAACTGGAGCACTGACCAACACTGGTAATGAACTGGAGGTCTGAGAACACTGGATAATGAACTGGAGGGCGACTAACACTGGTTAAGGAACTGGAGGTCTGAGAACACTGGTTAATGAACTGGAGGTCTGAGAACACTGGTAATGAACTGGAGGGCTGAGAACACTGGCTAATGAACTGGAGGGCTGACTAACACTGGCTAATGAACTGGAGGGCTGAGAACACTGGCTAATGAACTGGAGGGCTGACTAACATTAATTAATGAACTGGAGGGCTGAGAACACTGGCTAATGAGCTAGAGGGCTGACTAACACCGGCTAATGAACTGGAGGGATGACTAACACCGGGTAATGTACTGGACGGATGACTAACACCGGGTAATGAACTGGAGGGATGACTAACACCGGGTAATGAAATGGAGGGATGACTTACACCGGGTAATGAAATGGAGGGATGACTAACACCTGGCAATGAAATGGAGGGATGACTAACACCGGGTAATGAACTGGAGGGATGACTAACACCGGGTAATGAACTGGAGGGATGACTAACACATGTTAATGAACTGGAGGGATGGACTAACACTGGGTAATGAACTGGAGGGAGATAACACGGGTAATGAACTGGAGGGATGACTAACACTGGGTAATGAACTGGAGGGATGACTAACACCGTGTAATACTGGAGGGATGACTAACACCGGGTAATGAACTGGAGGGATGACTAACACTGGCTAATGAACTGGAGGGATGACTAACACCGGGTAATGAACTGGAGGGATGATTAAACACTGGGTAATGAACTGGAGGGGACTTAACACGGGTAATGAACTGGAGGGATGACTAACACCGGGTAATGAACTGGAGGGATGACTAACACCGGGTAATGAACGGAGGATGACTACCAACGGTAATGACTGGAGGGATGACTAACAATGGAATGAACTGGAGGGATGACTAAACACGGTAATGAACTGGAGGTCTGAGAACACTGGGTAATGAACTGGAGGTCTGAGACACTGGCTAATGAACTGGAGGGATGATTAACACTGGGTAATGAACTGGAGGGATGACAACACTGGGTAATGAACTGGAGGGCTGACTAACACTGGGTAATGAACTGGAGGGCTGAGAACACTGGCTAATGAAATGGAGGGATGATTAACACTGGGTAAGGAACTGGAGGGATGACTAACACCGGGTAATGAACTGGAGGGATGACTAACACTGGGTAATGAACTGGAGGTCTGAGAACACTGGCTAATGAACTGGAGGATGATAACATGGGTAATGAACTGGAGGGATGACTAACACTGGGTAATGAACTGGAGGGATGACTAACACTGGGTAATGAACTGGAGGGATGACTAACACTGGGTAATGAACTGGAGGGAATACTAACACATGGGTAATGAACTGGAGGGATGACTAACACTGGCTAATAAAACTGGATGGATGACTAATACTGGCTAATGAACTGGAGGGATGACTAAACACGGGTAATGAACTGGGGGTCTGAGAACACTGGCTAATGAACTGGAGGGATGACTAACACTGGCTAATGAACTGGAGGGATGATTAACACTGGGTAATGAACTGGAGGGATGACTAACACTGGGTAATGAACTGGAGGGCTGACTAACATTGGTTATGAACTGGAGGGATGATAACACTGGGTAATGAACTGGAGGATGACTAACATTGGTTAATGAACTGGAGCACTGACTAACACTGGGTAATGAACTGGAGGTCTGAGAACACTGGCTAATGAACTGGAGGTACTAACACTGGTTAATGAACTGGAGGTCTGAGAACACTGGCTAATGAACTGGAGGGATGACTAACACTGGGTAATGAACTGGAGGACTGAGAACACTGAGTAATAAACTGGAGGGCTGACTAACAATGGCTAATAAAATGGAGGCATGACTAACAGTGGTTAATGAAATGGAGGGCGGAGAAAACTGGCTAATGAACTGGATGGATGACTAATACTGGCTAATGAACTGGAGGGATGACTAACACTGGGTAATGAACTGGAGGGATGACTAACACTGGGTAATGAACTGGAGGGATGACTAACACTAGGTAATGAACTGGAGGGCTGACTAACATTGGTTAATGAACTGGAGGGATGACACACTGGCTTATGAACTGGAGGGCTAACTAACATTGGTTAATGAACTGGAGGACTGACTAACATTGGTTAATAACTGGAGGGCTGACTAACATTGGTTAATGAACTGGAGCACTGACCAACACTGGTTAATGAACTGGAGGGATGACTAACACTGGATAATGAACTGGAGGGCTGACTAACACTGGTTAATGAACTGGAGGTCTGAGAACACTGGTTAATGAACTGGAGGGCTGAGAACACTGGCTAATGAATGGAGGGCTGAGAACACTGGCTAATGAACTGGAGGGCTGACGAACACTGGCTAATGAACTGGAGGGCTGAGAACACTGGCTAATGAACTGGAGGGCTGACTAACATTAATTAATGAACTGGAGGGCTGAGAACACTGGCTATGAGCTAGAGGGCTGACTAACATTGGTTAATGAACATGGGGGGCTGAGAACACTGGCTAATGAACTAGAGGGCTTACTAACATTAATTAATGAACTGGGAGGCTGAGACACCCTGGCTAATGAACTAGAGGGTTGACTAACATTGGTTAATGAAATGGAGAGGAGAACACTGGCTAATGAACTGGATGGATGACTAATACTGGCTAATGAACTAGAGGGATGACTAACACTGGGTAATGAACTGGAGGGATGACTAACACTGGGTAATGAACTGGAGGGATGACTAACACTAGGTAATGAACTGGAGGGCTGACTAACATTGGTTAATGAACTGGAGGGATGACTAACACTGGCTTATGAACTGGAGGGCTGACTACATTGGTAATGAACTGGAGGACTGACTAACATTGGTTAATAAAACTGGAGGGCTGACTAACATTGGTTAATGAACTGGAGCACTGACCAACTGGTTAATGAACTGGAGGTCTGAGAACACTGGATAATGAACTGGAGGGCTGACTAACACTGGTTAATGAACTGGAGGTCTGAGAACACTGGTTAATGAACTGGAGGTCTGAGAACAATGGCAATGAACTGGAGGGCTGAGAACACTGGCTAATGAACTGGAGCGCTGACGAACACTGGCTAATGAACTGGAGGGCTGACGAACTGGGGGCTGACGAACACTGGCTAATGAACTGGAGGGCTGACGAACACTGGCTAATGAACTGGAGGGCTGACTAACATTAATTAATGAATGGAGGGCTGAGAAGATTGGCTAATGAACTGGAGGACAGACTAACATTGGTTAATGAACTGGAGGGCTGAGAACACTGGCTAATGAATTGGAGGGCTGACTAACATTGGTTAATGAACTGGAGGGATGACTAACACTGGCTAATGAGCTAGAGGGCTGACTAACTTTGGTTAATGAATGGAGGGCTGAGAACACTGGCTAATGAACTAGAGGGCTACTAACATTGGTTAATGAACTGGAGGGCTGAGAACACTGGCTAATGAACTGGAGGGCTGACTAACATTAATTAATGAACTGAGGACCCAGTTCATAAAGTCCTAATAGAATTATAGATATAGGAAACCTCTACACGTTTGATGATGGATAAATAAGAAGCACACTCAGTAGAGCAGTATTAACAATTTATTGCAATAAAAACAGCAATATATGATTATTATTTCAAGTGCCTCATTTCCCCCATTAGTACAATCAACTATTTCAATACTGTCAATGGCCGAAAATCTCTAGAGAGACAACCCTGCCCTGGCACAGAAAAAAGGAAAATGACCTGAGTCCTGACCACTTTCCAATGGTACTCCATCTCTCGGCCTGTGGCTCCTTTGTGTGGAAGAATGTAAGGAAGCACCAAAGTCTCTGAGGTTAGAATAAAGCCAAAAATCCCCCCCAGGAACCCCCCTGGTGCTAAGATTTTGTGTCTCCTGTGGCAACATCTTGAGCTAAGAGTAAATCTTGTTCAATCTAAAGCCAACGGTCCGAACAGTCTTATTACCCATATACATCCCCAATGGTTTCTAAAAACACTTCACCTCATGCTCCATTACGAAGGGTCCAAGTTCAGTGATAGCAACCAGAAATTCCTGTTCCTGCCTGTGGGGTGTAGGGTTACTCCTCACTACAAGGCAGGAGGTAGGGAAAGGATTTCAGGCCCTACCCATTGGTTCCCTTAATAAATGAACCCAAAATGGAGGCTTTGGAGATTAATCTCTAAACCGGGTAAAAAAAACAAACAACACTCTGGAGTGGAAAGTACAAAGTCAATGGAAAAACCTATAAATATAGTCAACACAGGATGGAAACTGATATGATAGGCTTGGGATCCTGGGAATTAAAGTTCATTAACACTGCAGCAAAACCTTCTGTTTGGCCTTAGGAGACCAAATGACATCATCTAGGTACTCCTTGGCTTTAGGAGACCAACTGACATCATCTAGGTACTCCTTGGCTTTAGGAGACCAACTGGACATCATCTAGGTACTCCTTGGCTTTAGGAGACCAAATGACATCATCTAGGTACTCCTTGGCTTTAGGAGACCAAATGACATCACTAGGTACTCCTTGGCTTTAGGAGACCAAATGACATCATCTAGGTACTCCTTGGCTTTAGGAGACCAACTGACATCATCTAGGTACTCCTTGGCTTAGGAGACCAACTGACATCATCTAGGGACTCCTTGGCTTTAGGAGACCAAATGACATCATCTAGTACTCCTTGGCTTTAGGAGACCAACTGACATCATCTAGGTACTCCTTGGCTTTAGGAGACCAACTGACATCATCTAGGTACTCCTTGGTTTAGGAGACCAAATGACACATCTAGGTACTCCTGGCTTTAGGAGACCAAATGAATCATCTAGGTACTCCTGGCTTTAGGAGACCAACTGACATCATCTAGGTACTCCTTGGCTTTAGGAGACCAACTGACATCATCTAGGTACTCCTTGGCTTTAGGAGACCAAATACATCATCTAGGTACTCCTTGGCTTTAGGAGACCAATGACATCATCTAGGTACTCCTTGGCTTTAGGAGACCAACTGACAACATCTAGGTACTCCTTGGCTTTAGGAGACCAAATGACATCATCTAGGTACTCCTTGGCTTTAGGAGACCAAATGACATCATCTAGGTACTCCTTGGCTTTAGGAGACCAAATGCATCATATCAGGTACTCCTTGCTTTAGGGACCAAAATGACATCATCTAGGTACTCCTTGGCTTTAGGAGACCAAATTACATCATCTAGGTACTCCTTGGCTTTAGGAGACCAAATGA
Organism: Hymenochirus boettgeri; assembly: GCA_019447015.1. Classification (NCBI taxonomy): domain Eukaryota; kingdom Metazoa; phylum Chordata; class Amphibia; order Anura; family Pipidae; genus Hymenochirus; species Hymenochirus boettgeri. The sequence continues at coordinate 11,603 of JAACNH010003547.1, forward strand.
CATCATCTAGGTACTCCTTGGCTTTAGGAGACCAAATGACATCATCTAGGTACTCCTTGGCTTTAGGAGACCAACTGACATCATCTAGGTAATCCTTGGCTTTAGGAGACCAAATGACATCATCTAGGTACTCCAACGTGGGATCTTAAACCATTGAGATATATACTTACCTACAATTGGGCCACTGGGTCTGGTCCGCCACTCCACCTCTACAGCAGGGTACACACCTCAGTCCTTCCTCCTGCCCGACTGGTCGGAAGTGGCGAATGGTTGGTCAGGAGGAAGAACTGTCAGGTGCGGCAAAAGTAGCCTTGTCCGACAGCCGCGACCGAGCTTGGCCTATAGAGGACACGGAAATGTCAGTCGCTTAGGCCGAACTATTATGGTGTTTATTTCAAGAGTTTGTATTCCCAGGCCCTGGACACATGCAGAGGGCGGGGCGGACCAGACCAAGTGAGCAGATATTTCACAATCTATTAAGAACCCAGGGGAAGGACCTAGATGTTAGTTATAAACTTCAAAGCCCAGGAACCTGAGTTATCCCTTACTACTGTTCTATATCCCGCTTATTAAGCAGTTAGGGAATGCTGCCAGAGCTCTATACCTTATAGGCTCTGCGGACTATAACTCCCAGCATTCTCAGCCAGCCAGGAAGACAAGCAGAGGACAATCAATGAATTCAATAATCAATTATCATTGATTCCTGATATAAATATAGAAAACACTGTTACATATATAAAAATCCAATAAGACAACTATGAATGCGTCTGATCTGTAGGGTACATATCCATGTAGTGTTCTATTCAAAGCCTGGCCAGCTATAGGCCACTACATGAGGCTACCATGTTGCATTGTTATTTTGCATTAACCAATGACATATCAGTAGAGTTTCCGAGCAAATTTTATACAAAAATGCACCAGTGTGAAATATGTCAAATCTTAACCTCTACCCCCTCCCAGTGGGAGAGACATGCCCAGTGTGACTCACCCAGGGAAAAGGCACAGAGCTGCCCAAATAGCTACATTGTATCCTTTTCCTTGCCAAGGTGAGGAAGGGGTTAAAATGAACATAACTGTAGTGAGAATTTTACTGTCTTCACATGGGTGTTTGTAGGTCGAAATAAACGGTTTTAGGTTTAGAAAAAACATAAATTCAAAAAACGAAGTAAATGAAAAACATATCAACTCTTGTTTTGGGGGGGTGGTGGAAATGAAATTCTCTGGGGGGGGCTTATACCCTCTACTTACCAAGTGTCCCCTCCCCCAACAAAGACGTTTTTGTTTTTTCAGCACTTGATAAATAAAGGATAAATAAAGGCTATTTACATTGACATCAATTATAATAAATATGATCATAAAATTCTTTAAATACATTTAAAAAAGATCATATTCCAAACACATTCATATGTTAATAACACTGCTTATTTCCTCTTTGACCTGATACTTGCCCTTTAACAGGTGACCCGCTTGCTTGTAACTAGTTGTGCAGCCTCAAATCTACCCTAGGGATGTCCAGCCTGCAGTAGCAGAGAATGCTGGGAATAGTAGTTTGCTAACACCTGGAGGCTGCATGTTGGGTAGACACTATTTACCATATTATTTGCGTTGCAATGTATCGTGTACATGGACGTGATTTTGTCAGAAAGAGTTGCACCATCGTGTAGACTACAGCGCTACTAGCCTTGCTATGGAGTGACTGCTTAGCAATCTACATGGCAGCTCCCAATGTTTACCCATCAAGCTGTGTGTCTATTGAAAGGTAAATAATGAAAGAGCCTTGCCCATTGTGTCTCACTCAGTTTTGCTTATCACTGTGACGTATATAAATAAATCCAGCTGCTCCTGCTGTCTAGCCGTAGAGGACTGTGTTATACAGAGTCCTGGTAGAATAGACTCATTCATAAAATAAAAAAAACAGTGTGCAGTTCCCCTTTAATAGGAAAAAAAATAATCTAGAAACGTAGCACAGGTTCAGCAGCGAACAAGACGGGCCCCGTTTTATCTACAGTAAATCTGCCGCCCCGTTGCAGTGAGTTTCAATCCAGAAATCCGTGTGTGTGTAACAAAGGGTTAAATCGCGTTTACAGTCTGAAAAACGAACGAAATATCCGCACAGCAGGGGGAGGGGGTGTCATGCAGAAAGCTGGACACTGCCAAATATCGGTGCTAAGGGATCCCCCCTGTAACCAGCAGAACACGGGATGACCAGTCACTTTCTCTCTCGTTTTAACCCAAAGTAACGAATTTAATCAAAAAAATCAGGTTAAGAAAAAAAAAAAACATTCTAGAATTCCTTGGTAAGAGACGGAGACGAAAAGGATTCCCCAGGCCATTGGACAGCGTCTGTCTCTTCCCCCATTCACTGCTCTGACGTTTCTCTCTTCCTTATAGTTTTAATAAATTCTGCAGGTCCGCTTGCCCTTTAATTAAACGGAAGCATCGGTTACAGGCGATCAGACGCCTCCTAGGAACTGATGTGAAATGATGTCATCATAAAGTAAAAGATGAAAATGAAGAAATCTGACATTTCTCTAAAAGGGAATCAATGAAAAATACAACGTTGTCTTTTAGAAGAATGTTACAATTTTCTCTAAAGGGAAAGTTCACCCCTCAAAGGAAAAACATCTGTATAGGTAAATCACCTGGTTCTTCCTGTTAACAGCTGTCAGTCATGAATGTAACAGATGACATCACAGCCAATGACTGAATGCTATTCCCCTAGCTGCCTTATCTGAGCATGTGCAAGCTTGTAAAAGAGCTTGGAGAGCTTGAAAAGAAGCCACAGACGTTTTGGGAGGCAGAGGGAAAGGGGAGTAGAACATTTTCCCTATATCAGGTTAGTCCTACATCTGTCAGCTTACTAACTACAGGGTTTGGGGGTGATTCACCTATATATCATTTCTGTTTGAGAGATGAACATGCAGAAATAAATATTAATCTAAATGCTTTAGCTTAGTTTGCCTTTAAAGGCGTTGTTTTTATGAAGATTGTGTGTATCACAATGTATCACCAGAGGTAAAGTATAAAGGGCGAGTCTTTGGTTCAGCCAATCAGAATGGCTATTTTAGTCAGTATAGATCTTTCCTAATTTAATTTAACGCATTTCCACGTATTTCCAGGGCGATTTTTTTTTTCTTTCCTTTTACACCTAATGGGGAAAAACAATCACTAAATATTTACAATAATCAATAATTACATTAAAGCACTAAGAGGATAAACAGGCGACCGCCATCTTGGGCTGATCGCAAAGCATCCTGGGATTTCTTTTAACAGAAAATGTTCATAACAGTAAATGCCTTTAGGCAGGTGTAAAACAAATACAACTTTCTCGTTAGTTTCAACAAATTAATTTAAAAAGAAAACAAAAAAAAAAAAAAAACATTTTAAAACCTGATGATTTCCTCTAAGTGTATTTGGCACTGAGTGAATGGAAGATACTGTCACTTGAAATGCTAATTTATTCCCCTCCCCCCCATTTATTTTCCCGTTAAACTGCCTGCAAAACCTTTCAGGGTTAATAAAACCAATAGGTAACTCAATGCCACGCTTGGGAGAACAACACTCCCATTTAAAGGAATATTTTTTTTTTAACCCTTTAAGTAACAAGGTATTGCTATCCCACAGCAGGGAAAGGGTTAATGCTGTGACATTGGGTTTTAATAAAAGGAGATGCCAAGCAGCAATTAACAATAAAAAATGACATGTGAGGGTTTTTTTGGTTAAAGGAAAGCTTTAGGCTAAATCGCACTTTCGCCTCATCACAATAACGCAGCATTGCAAAGACTGGAAAATCCTCCACTGCAGTGAACAGTTCAAACGCTCATTCAGCCCCTCCCCTTTGCGCAGATTGCAGCTGATTGGAGAGGTGCTCTGTAAATCTGGATGAACCCCACTGAGCATGCCTTAACCATAAAACAAGGGAGGGGGTGGGGACTTTGTCTACCCAGAAAAAAGATCAACTTTATCGGGCTGATGTAGTAATAAGGAAGTTACGTCTTACTTGACCAGAATCCCGCAACCCCTGCGAGAGGGACCCTGTTCAGGTAAGACGTCCTTTTTTTTTTTACTACATCAGACCTGTACACCATAGCAGTAATGTTAAGTAAGAGTTAAGATTAGCGCAAAATTATAAGTCTTAACCAAGCCATTACTACGTAGGCTACACCGGGTATTTCTAAAATTACTCACCCTAACCCGATAGTACATCAGCTAGTGTGAGTTTTTCACTAATTAACCATGTTGTAAGTCACGTTTAACGTCGATTTAGCCTAAAAATTCCCTTTAAGGGACCCACACCAAACATCTCTGCTGTCTGGAATTTTTTTATCGTACGTAAAACTGAGGGTTAAAAGAGACCAATCAACCTTAACCCTTCACAGGACAAGATCCAAACAGAACATATATCCCTGCTTCGAGGAAAAAATAAAATATATATATATAATCCTCCTCCTTTTATAGTGAAAAAATACAAATCATAATTCTCTCTCTTTTAAAATCCTTTAGAAAACATTCCCCCGATCCTGCCCCCCCCAAATAAACACACCCCAATATACACGCTGTATTGCACGGCTAAAAATACTCCTAGTCAATGAAGAGTTTGTTACATGTCAAAACGATTTCCGCATGCAAGGTGCACAGTTATTAAGATATATTTATACAGAGAGAGAACTGATCTCAGGGTTTTTTTTTGCAAGATTCGATCATGTAAACAATTCAGAAAATACGCAAACCCGGAACCTCCGCTCCCTGCCAGGAATTTATCGTTTGTAAAACTTAACCCCTCTCGTGCCGCTGACGGCAAAATTGAACTCGGCGCTTGAGGGGTTACACAGCAGCTGGCGTTAACTTCACATGCCCCGACTGGCATTCAGGCTGCATAACAAAGTAACGGTGAGTATTAATGCAAAATAAAAAATGTCTCGACACTAATGAGGTTGGCGAAACTCACGCTGGCGTTTACGGTTTGTTGCTGAGGAATTCCCAGCATTCTTAGCCAGCCAATAATCAGAGAACTGCAAGTAAACAAGTGGTTACATTTTTACAACAGTCTGTGATTTCATTATTTAAAGGGATATTTACCAATATTTTTTTATTTTTTAATTCTGTTTTGTCTTAATGACACAACAAAATGTGCTCTCTCGGGAGTGGCCATATTGCTTTGGGATAGAAGTCTATAGAAATCTACATGGACAAACAATATGGCATCTCCCACTTGTCCAAATCACAAAATTGTGCCTTCTTGATTTAGTGGCTGGATTAAGGGTAAGTTAATGGAAGTTCTGTTACCCCCGTTAACCCCAACTGTACAATACTCACAGTAACAATACCATGCAGCGTGAATGATACGTCCCCAAACAGCAGAAGGTCCATTTGCTCCTCTGAAACCAGTAGGAATAGCTGCTTATCACCCATTGGCTTATGTATCAGTTTATTACAAGCCCCTCCCACCACCACCCATAATTCAGCTGTACGTTCCGACATGGCGAATTCCATCTTTCCATCCAATCCAAAAATATCCCCTCCCCCCCATAATGATCCCCTAGCAGCGGGGAAGATCCTGCAAGGACGGGACCAGCGAAATTAACCGACATTATTAGCCGCTGCCAGCCGCGTCCTGCATTTTGGGTTTAAGGTTTTTTTCGATTTTTATTTGTTTATATTTTTTGCAATTTTTTTTCGTTCTTTAGATAATTCCAAGTCTCGGAAAGAATCGATTTCATTCAACTCGCTGACGTTCTAATTGGTCCGAAAATTCTCCCCGGCGTCAAAAACCCTCGTTACCATTTTTTTTTCCCTTTTTTGCCGATTATTTAAACGATGAAAAGGTTCTTGAACATTTCAGACGGCTGGAGGGGCTTTCTCCGTAAGAACCGAATCCATTCCTTCATCTTCTATCACAACTAGAAACGCAGAGGAAATCACAATTAGGGTCTTATGTGAAGTATCTGCCATGCAACAATTTATTATTATTCTATTAAGGCAAAGTTAAGGCTAAAAACATTTCCCATTTTACAGAACATATTCTGCTGAATTATTTCACCTTTAACCCGAGTTCCTAAATCATTCCTGAACCACTGTTTAAAGTCAATCAAATCTCTCGCTCTAGCAAGCCCCTCCTCTCAGTACAATGAGACACATCTGATTAGACAGCTCCTCTCTTACACTGAGCATATCAGAGTCGGCGACTTGTTGAGGAGGAGGAGTTACCAGTGAATGGAAGACTTGACTTTACAAGTGTGTATCTTTAATAAGGAATTACCAGGAAAACAAGTGATAGTTTCTATTAGTTGGAGGCTGAATTTCAACACTTTTACATTAATATTGTGCTAATGTTTCTATTAGGAAACGGTATTGGACAGATTTTGGTTAATTTTCCAGAGTTTGGTTACGTGTGTGCTGTGTGAAGGGACCTGAATGTCAGTTATTTAGTCAAGGAGCCAATGAATATGCCTGACTATAATAAACCCCCATAATAGTTAATACAAATTCCATTATCCTGGATCCTGTCACAGAAACTCCCACCTACCTACAGTCTGTTTCTTCTGCACAAACACCAAACTTATTATTTAATAATCTGTACAGTCTCCAAATAGTGAGTGAAACACCGTGGGATGGAAAGTCCCAGGCGTTAGCCATTTTAACGCCTTTAGAGGAATTAGAGTGAACAGCGCCCTCCCTGGGACACACAGAAAACACTTACTGATCATAAACCAGCAAGAGGTGAGTGTCACTCACTGTACCTAAACCAGCAAGAGTTGAGTGGCATTCACTGTACATAAACCAGCAAGAGATGAGTGGCACTCACTGTACTTAAACCAGCAAGAGGTAAGTGGCCCTCACTGTAAAAAAAAGAAGTGTTAGGTCAGTCATGGTACATAAACCAGCAAGAGGTGAGTGACACTTACTGCATATAACACAGCATTCTTGTGAGTGTCACTCACATTGAATATAGGACTGGATAGATATACAAAGACATAACTGTTCTAAACCATAAATGTGTGAGTACAGACCCTCCTCATTGGGTGTCACTTCACTGTAAGTACAGATTCTCCCCAGTTAGTGTCACTCGACTGTAAATACATATTCTCCTCAGTGTGTCACTCGACTGTAAGTACAGATTCTCCCCAGTAAGTGTCACTCGACTAAGTACAGACTCTCCTCAGTGAGTGTCACTCGACTGTAAATACAGATTCTCCTCAGTGTGTCACTCGACTGTAAGTACAGATTCTCCCCAGTGACTGTCACTTGACTGTAAGTACAGATTCTCCTCAGTGAGTCTAACTCGACTAAGTACAGATTATTTTCAGTGTCACTCTACTGTAAGTTAATTATCCCCAGTGAGTGTCACTCGACTGTAAGTACAGATTCTCGCCAGTGAGTGCCACTAGACTGTAAGTACAGATTCTCCCCAGTGAGTGTCACTCAACTGTAAGTACAGATTCTCCCCAGTAAGTGTCACTCAACTGTAAGTACAGATTCTCCTCAGTGAGTGTCACTCGATGTAAGTATACATTCTCCCCAGTGACTGTCACTTGACTGTAAATACAGATTCTCCTCAGTGAGTCTCACTCGACTAAGTACAGATTATTTTCAGTGTCACTCTACTGTAAGTAGATTCTCCTCAGTGAGTGTCACTCGACTGTAAGTACAGATTCTCCCCAGTGAGTAACACTCAACTGTAAGTAGATTTTCTCCAGTGAGTGTCACCAGACTGTAAGTACAGATTCTCCCCAGTGAGTGACACTCAACTGTAAGTAGATTCTCCCCACACTAGTTTTTAATCAGTGTTTTAGCTGATGGTCATCAGTTAATATCATGTTTAGCTTTGTCGATCAGTGTATAATCAGTGTTTAGCTTTGGTATATCGGTTATCAGTTTATAATCAGTTGGTTTAGCTTGTTATCAGTTATAATCAGTGTTTAGCTAGTACTCAGTTTAAATCGGTGTTTAGCTACGCACCAGTTATAATCGGTATTTAGCTAGTCATCCTTTATAATCGGTGTTTAGACTACGTCATCAGTTATAATCGGTGTTTAGCTAGTCATCAGTTATATCGTGTTTAAGCTAACGTCATCATTTATAATCAGTGTTTCTGTGTTTATCACGTTCATCAGTTATAATCAGTGTTTAGCTCGTTATCAGTTATAATCGGTGTTTAGCTCGTCTCAGTTATAATATCGGTGTTTTAGCTATGTCATCAGTTATAATCGGTGGTTTAGCTATGTTATCAGTTATATCGGTGTTTAGCTATGTCATCAGTTATAATCGGTGTTTAGCTTGTTATCATTATAATCGGTGTTTAGCTATTTTATCAGTTATCATCGGTGTTAGCTATGTATCAAGTATAATCGGTGTTTAGCTATGTTATCAGTTATAATCGGTGTTTAGCTCTGTATCAGTTATAATCATTGTTTAGTCTATCAGTTATAATCAGTGTTTTACTATTATCATTATAATCAGTGTTTAGCTACGTTATCATTATAAAATCAGTGTTTATTAGCTCGTATCAGTTATAATCAGTGTTTAGCTATGTCATCAGTTATAATCAGTGTTTAGCTACGTCATCAGTTCTAACTCAGTGTTCGGTGTTTTTAGCTACTTATCAGTTATAATCCGTGTTTAGCTACGTTATCAGTTATAAATCGGTGTTAGCTATGTCATCATTATAATCGGTGTTTAGCTATGTTCTCATTATAATCGGTGTTTTAGCTCATCCAGTTATAATCGTTGTTTAGCTATCATTATACCAGTGTTTAGCTACAGTAATATCATTTATAATCAGTGTTTACTACATTATCAGTTATAATCAGTGTTTGTACTTATCAGTTATAATCATGTGTTACTACGTTATCAGTTTAATCAGTGTTTAGCTATGTCATCAGTTATAATCAGTGTTTAGCTACGTCATCAGTTATAATCAGTGTTCGGGGTTTAGCTACGTTATCAGTTATAAGCGTGTTTAGCTACGTTTCATTTATAATCGGTGTTTAGCTATGTCATCAGTTTATAATCGGTGTTTAGCTATGTTACTCAGTTTAATCGGTGTTTACTATTTCATCAGTTATACATCGGTGTTTAGCTAGGTTATCAGTTCTAAATCGTGTTAGCTATGTTATCATTATAATCGGTGTTTAGCTATTTACAGTTATATCGGTGTTTAGCTATGTTATCAGTTATAATGCAGTTGTTTAGCTATGTTATCAGTTATAACCAGTGTTTAGCTATGTAATCAGTTATAATCATGTTTAGCTACATTATCGTTATATCAGTGTTTAGCTGTTTATCAGTTATAATCAGTCTCTCTTTAGTAGCTTTCTCATCGTTATATCAGTGTTTAGCTATGATTATCGTGGAGCGTATGATACTGGTCTCTGGTATGACTGTTCTAATGATTAATCTAGTGTTTTTATTTAGCTATTTATCAGTAATCAGTGTTTTACTTGTTATCATTTAATCAGTGTTTAGCTATGTCATCAGTTATAATCAGTGTTTAGCTATGTTATCAGTTATAATCAGTGTTTAGCTGTGTTATCAGTTATAATTGGTACTTAGCTATGTCATCAGTAATATTAATTAAAATGTTCCCAGTTCACAATCACAAAAATACCTGATAATCGATTTACTAGACATGGACATCACAGAACAGATGCTCTATACAGTATTTGTGTTACTACACTATTGTCGTGATCAGAACTGTCGGCCATATTTATAAAGGCGTGGCATCGATCGGTTTAACGATAATTTTCTATCGTAAATTATGGATAACGATTGCAAGTTAATGCTAATGATCGTAAATGTACGTGATCGTAGATTTACGCACACCCGCCATAGACTACATTGCTGCCATTTTACTACCGCATGGTATCTACATACAGCCGAACGTTCGTTAATTAAGAACATTTGCATAAATAAACCATTGCGGACATAAATGTACATTACCGATACTGGCTAAATTGCAATACTGCCTTTTTCTGAAAATGGCCCACAGTGTTTCCTATGACCATACGTAAAAACATCCATAATGGTCACTGCACTGATATTCCAAGGCTGAGAGAGAGACTTCCAGTCATTCCAATCAATCCTTGAGCTTGTATAATGATAACCTTATCAGATACACCAGGACCATTATAAAAAAGAAGAGGAGATCACGATAAATAAAGCAAACGTCTGATTAAAGGCTGCAGATAACTACACAGATAAATGTTTGCACCCAAAATAAACTGTTCTGTATGGTCCTGATAAGGGTTAATAATAAAGGATTTGGGGGTGTTGGTAAAGGTTTGATCCTTACAAGTTTCTAACCTGCTTCTGGCACTTGTTAGCGTGTCTTTTAGTTGGGATTTACAGTGGTTGTGTGGGATTCAGAAGTCACCTACGCAGCCTCCGCTAGCAGTGAAAGTTTAATATAGAAATGTTGCCATTTTTGTGTAACAGTTTGCTGCTGGTAAATAGCTAAAATCAAGCAACACCGAAAATGAAAATCTATTTTCCAAGCACTGCAAATAATATTAACTAATGAATGGAACTGCAATGGGGGCAATCGTGCCCCTCACTAAATTTCCATACTTTTAACCAAGAGAAGCCCCAAATGATACTCTTGGTAATCAATGTTTATTGCAGATACATGGGTGAGATGGTAAAATGTGTCATTGTCTTTGTGTATCTGTGCACTAGTCTGCAAAGTGTGTGTACATGTGATATGTTTTTTATGTGTGTGTTTTTTGTGTGCAAGTGGTAATGTATGTGTCTCCCTATGTGTCTGTTAGGCAACCGCCAGTGCCCCCCTGTCCATTAATTTGTGCCAAGATAGCTAGTGACTGGTGAAGCTGCCTATGCAGAGCTATAAACAGTGATGCACGGACAGATTGTTGGTATATGTTGTGTTCGTTTTATTTTATGTCAACCCACACTGTCTGTCAGACGCCTGGATTGAATCAACCCCATCTGTCACTGTGCCCTCTAACCACACACAACAAACTCAACATTTCACAACACTGGCCTGTTAGATTGTGTGACCTGTGTTTGTAAAGGAAACCTCACAAAGGGGGTGACGTCACTATCAATCACTCCACTAGCATCTGTAACACTGATGTCTGACCCCCCCATATAATAACAAACATTATGGACAGGTACAATTTTACATCAGACCACACCTGACTCCTTTTTACCATAAACACACACTATCTATAAACAGTACACACCTATCTATATACAGTACACACTATGTATATAAAGTACACACACTATCTATAAACAGTACACACACTATCTATATACGTACACACACTATCTATATACAGTACACACTATCTATATACAGTACACACTATCTTATACAACATCAAAACCATCCACTGATATAAGTACACCACTCTATAACATACACACACTATCTATATAAGTACAACACATTATAAGTAACACACTAATCTATAACAGTACCACACTATCTATATATACAGTACACACACTATCTATATACATACCCCACCTTACTATAACCGTACCACCCTATCTATATACAGTACACCACTATCTATATAACAGTACACACACCTATACAGTACACACCTATCCATAACAGTACACAAAACTATCATTACAGTACACACATCTTATACAGTCAACACTCTATATATACAGTCACACCTCTAATACAGTACCCCCTACATATACAGTACCAACAACCTATCTATATACAGTACACACTATCAATATACAGTACACACTATCTATAAACGTACACACACAATCTATATACAGTACACACCATCTATATACATCCACACCTATATAATATAGTACACACTATCTATAACACAGTTACACACACTATCTATATACAGTACACACTATATACATACATACACCACTATCTATAATACATCATAACTATATACGTACACACATTCTTATACAGTACACTCTATCTAAAAACAGTAATATACTATCTATATACAGTACACACACTATATACATACACACACTATCTAATACAGTCACATACATTATATACAGTACAACACTATTACAGTACACTCTATCTATAAACATAATACTATCTATATACAGTACACACACTAATACAACACACACACACAAACTATATAACAGTAACACACTATCAATATACAGTACCCACTATCTATATACAGTACACACACACTATCTATATACAGTACACACTATCATATACATACACACTATCTATATACAGTACACACACACTATCTATATACAGTACACACTATCTATATACAGTACACACACTATCTATATACAGTACCACACTATCTATATACAGTACACACTATCTATATACATACACACATCTATATACAGTACACCCTAGCATATATACAGTACACACTATCATATATACAGTACACACTATCAATATACAGTACCACTATTATATACGTCACACACTATCAATATACAGTACACACTATCTATATACAGTACACACACTATCTATATACAGTACACACTATCAATATACAGTACACACTATCTATATACAGTACACACTCTATATACAGTACACACTATCTATATACAGTACCCCACTATCAATATACAGTACACACTATCTATATACAGTACCCACTATCTATATACAGTACACACTATCAATCAGTACACACTATCTATATACAGTACACACACTATCTATATACAGTATACACACTATCTACAGTACACACTATCTATATACAGTACACACACAACACACTATCTATATCAGTACCACACTATCTATATACAGTACACACTATCTATATACAGTACACACTCATATATATACAGTACACACTATCTATATACAGTACACACATCAATATACAGTACACCTATCTATTACAGTACACACTATCAATATACAATACACACTATCTATATACAGTACACACTATCTATCATACAGTACACACACTATCTATAACAGTACACACACTATCTATATACAGTACACACTATACCATAAACAGACACAAACATCTATCAGTACAACCATCTATATACAGTACACACACTATCTATATACAGTACACCTATCATATACAGTACGCACACTATCTATATACAGTACACACTATATATATATATATACAGTACACACTATCTATAAACAGTACACCAATCTATATACAGTACCCATCTATATACAGTACACACCATCTATATACAGTACACACATCATATACAGATACACACACTATCTATATCACAGTCCACACACGATCTATATACAGTACACACTATATATATATATAGTACACACTATCTATAAAAAGTACACACACTATCTATATACAGTACACACCATCTATATCAGTACACACACTATCTATATACGTCACACACTATCTATATACAGTACACACACAATCTATATACAGTACACACTATTATATATAAGTACACACTATCTAATAAGTACACACACTATCTATATACAGTACACACATATACTACAATACACACTATCTATATACAGTACATCACTATATACAGTACACACACTATTACATAACTCTATCTATAACAGTAAACCTATCTATATACAGTACACACACTATATACAATACACACACTATCTATAACAGTACATATAATATATATCAGTACACAACACTATTTACAGTACACACCTATCTAATAAACAGTATATACTATCTATATACAGTACACACACTATATACGAACACACACACATTATCTACGTACACACATCATATCATTACAACACCTATCAATATACAGTACACACACTATCTATATACAGTACACACACACTATCAATATACAGTACACACTATCTATATAACAGTACACACACACTATCAATATACAGTACAACCACTATCTATACAGTACACACACTATCAATATACAGTACACTCTATATACAGTACACACACTATCTATAATACTAGTACACACTATCTACATACACACTATCTAATACAGTACACACACTATCTATATGCAGAACACACTATCTATATACAGTACACAACTACTATATACAGTACACACTCTATATACAGTACACACTATCAATATACAGTACACACACTATCAATATGCAGTACACACTATCTATATACAGTCCACACACTATCAATATACAGTACACACTATCAATATACAGTACACACTATCTATATACAGTACAACACTCTATATACGTACACTATCATCTACAGTACACACTATCTATATACAGTACACACTATCTATATACAGTACACACTATCTATATACAGTAAACACACTATCTCTATACAGTACACACACTATCTATATACAGTACACCATATCTATATACAGTACACACACTCATCTTAATACAGTACACACCTATCTATATACTACAACACACATCAATATACAGTACACACTATCATATACATACCACTTCTTAATACAGTACACACTCTATATACAGTACACACTATCTATATACAGTACACACTATCAACTACTTATACAGTACACACACTATCTATATACAGTACACACTAGCTATATACAGTACACAAACTATCTATATACAGTACACACTATCTATATACAGTACACACTATCAATATACAGTACACACTCTATATACAACACACTACATATACATAACACATATCTTATACAGATACACACTAACTATCTATATACTACAGTACACACCTATCTATTACAGTCACACACACATCATCTATACAGTACACACACTATATACAGTACACACTACTATATATACTACACACTATCTATATATAGTACACACTATACTATATACAGTACACACTATCTATATACAGTACAACCACTAACTATATACAGTACACACTATATACAGTACACACCTCTATATACAGTACACACTATCTATATACAACCCACTATCATATACAGTACACACACTATCTATATACAGTACACACTATCTATATCAGTACAACCACTAACTATATACAGTACAACCACTAACTATATAGTCCCACATAACTATATACAGTACACACACTATCTATTCAGTACACACTATCTATATACAGTACACACTATATAAAGTACACACTAAATATTACAGTACACACACTATCTATAACATACATACATATCTATATACAACACTATATACATACATACACATTATCTATATACAGTACAACACTATATACATACGACAACACTATATAACATACACACACTTCTATATACGTACACATTATCTACTATACAGTACACACTATCTATATACAGTACACACTATCTATAACTACACTATAACAGTACACCACTATTACAGTACACACCTATCATATACAGTACACACACATCTATATCATACACACACAATTACACGTACACACTATCAATATACATACACACACTATCTATACAGTACACAACTATCTATATACAGTCACACACTATCTATATACAGTACACACTATCATATATACAGTACACACTATCTATATACAGTACACACTATCATATATACAGTACACACACTATCTATATACAGTACACACACTATCTATATACAGTAACACACACTACTATATAACAGTACACACATCTATATACAGTACACACTATCTATATACAGTACACACTATCTATAAACAGTACACACACTATCTATATACATATACACACACTATCTATAGACAGTACACACTATCTAATACAGTACACACTACTCTTAATACATACACACTACTATTACAGTACACACACTATTATATCAGACACACTATCTATATACAGTACAACACACTATATTCTATATACAGTACACCTATTATATAACAGTCCACCTTCTAATACAATACACACCTATCATATATACGTACACACTATCTATATACAGACAACACTATCTATCTACAGTACCACTATCTAATACAGTACACACACATATCTTATACAGTACACACTATCTATATCATACACCTACAATATAGTACACCATTATTATATATCAGTACACACATCTATATACAGTCACACACTAATCTATATACAGTACACACATATTCATATACAGTACAACACACTATCATATACAGTACACACTATCTATATACAGTACACACCTATCTTATACAGTACAACAACGCTATCAATAACACAACACACTACCTATATACAGTACACACATCATATCTATCTAACAGTACACCCTATCAACTATCCAGTACCACACTATCTATATACAGTTACAACAACACACTATCTATATACAGTACACACAACACTATCTATTACAGTACAACACACTATCTATATACAGTACACACTCACTATCTATATACAGTAACACACTATCATATAACAGTACACCACTACTAATTACAGTACACACACTTCTATATACAGTACACACTACTATCATACAGTACACCTATCATATACAGTACACACACACCTATATACAGTACACACCCTTCTAATACAGTACACACTATCATAACTACACACACTATCTATTATAACAGTACACACACGATCTATATACAGTAAACACCTATCAAATATACAGTACCCACACACTAACCTATATATACAGTAACCACACTATCCTTATACAGTACACACTACTCACTACATACAATACACAACACTATCTATATACAGTACACACACTATCTATATACAGTACACACTATCAATATACAGTACACACCATCTATATACAGTACACACACTATCTATATACAGTACACACTATCCTCCTCATCA
>JAACNH010003548.1:0-28358 GCA_019447015.1 Hymenochirus boettgeri
CTTTCTATGTAAATATACACATACATAAACCCCCCATCCCCTCTCTCTATGTAAATATACACATATAAAGACCCCCACCCCCTCTCATTATGTAAATATACACACATGTCTTTTCTACCTTTTTTGTAAAAAAAAATGCTTTCTACTTGTTCAAATTCACGTTGTTTATACTTACTTACAACAATCCTGGCTTTGTGCCATTTCACACACTGGTTAGTAGTAGAGTTTACTAAAATACTCAAATGTGCTTTGTTCACTAAACTCTTGCCTTGGCAATATAAATTCAGTTTAAGTATGTAAGGGAAAAAAATGTATATTTTATGTCTAAAGGGGATTTGTTTAAAGACCACCAGTAAGGCTAGAGAAAATATTAAAATTCAAGATATTTTTAAGGTTATATTGTCTAATTAGAGGAAGTTCATTTGTATTTCCCAGAAATAAACTGCTAAACCTTATAAATGTTATAGAAATACCAACCTTGGTACTCTAGATGTCTAGAGACAACAACTCCCAGCATGCTTTGTTTGCATTCTGCACCAAGGCATGCTGGGAGTTGTTTCCAAAACATCTGGATTGCCAAGGTTCAACATTAGTTGTATTGATGGTTACAAATACATAACCTCAGGTTCTTACAAATGTAAAATGATGTAATAATGTGACTGTACATTGAAACCTTTCTGTTTGTGAGATTATGAAGATTTATAATGCTATTTGGATTTAAGTGGATGTATGCGAAGATGCTTAAAATTTGTATATGCAACTTAAAGGAATATTACCCCCAAGAGGTATGCAATTTAGACATGAGGTCCTTCCTTGAATACAATCACAATATCACACAATAAAATAAATAGACGTGCTATTGGTTGTTGCATGTGTTCTGTAATAATAACAATAGAGAATCAGAGAAATCCAATATTTATTGATTTCATGAAATGAAACTGAAGTCTGCTGCTTTTTCTCTTTTAGGTGAAGGGCATACGCTGTGCGCTGATTTCTGTTGCTCGGTTCACGGTCTATGAGCCAGAGGGTGGTGTAAATAAATCCATATGCTCTCTTTTGTCATGTACTTTCTTGTATATTGTTGCATGATATTGAAAGAAACTGGCATTTATGTTGTGAAAGGTTATGGTCCCAAAGTAAACAATTTCTGGATTTGGTGTCCAAAATAGGACCAGTGGATCTTCACCTAGAGGACCGTAGCCCTCACTGGTAGATCTTCCCCTGAAGGACAGTAGACTTCGCTTGTAGATCTTTACCTTGGGGACAGTAGTCCTCACTGGTTGAACTTTCCCCTTAAGGAAAGTAGCTCTCAATGGTAGATCTTCACCTGGGAGACAGTAGACCCTACTAGTAGATCTTTACCTGCAGGACAGTAGACCTAACAGATAGATCTTCACTTTGAGCAAAGTTGAACTCTCTGGTAGATCTTCTCCTGAAGGACAGTAGACTTCATCAGAAGAGCTTCAAACCATAATAGGTCACTTTCCAGGATGCTTAATATTATTCATGTAGTCAGTCCCAAAGTGAATACATACATGAAAAAGTTGCATGGCACACATTGAGACAAACTAACTATTGGTGGGATCAAACTAACATAAACGGTTACACCCCTCCGGAGCTAGGCACAGAGTAGTACAAACAGAGAATAGCCAACCATCTCTTTACATACTACCTTGATAATTTACCCAGTTGGAGATCTGAAAAAGCAACACTTAGTAATCTGTAAGGGAAAACGTGCATATATATAAAGGCTTGGTACTGCGCCTTTAATGTGGTTGTAAAATACTGTGTGGTATCTTTACTTTAAAACCATGTTGGCATTTAACAGCCAATTCATTAAATACCAACATCACACGGTAATTTAAGGTGTCCACGGTGTCGGTAATAATTCATACCATGGGTTTATAAATAGGCCACAAAGTCTTTTTAAAATCCTGTTTTAGAATTTAACTCTGCATACACATGGACAGAAAACCATTAATTCCATCAGATATACTGTGATTTAATGGGCGTTAACAGGGACCGCCGTTAGGTAAAAGAGTCTATAGACCAGGGAATCTCAAATTGTGTGCCTCCAGATGTTTGAAAACGACCACTCCCAGCATTCCCTGGCTTTCCTCTGTAGTTGAGGGTGGTCGTTTTCCAACATCTGGAGGCATACCGCAGGTTTTCAAAAATTTGATGAATTAGTCTAATGTGTCAAATATTAGTGGTTAACTGGGTTCTACGGCGCCATTAATGATGTGTATGGAGTTACAGACGATATTTGTGTAGGGCAATCATGTCCTTTCAATCATGTTCATAATCAAAATCAACATCTTAATTGGTGTTGTCCTAGGTGTGAACTGATTTCAAGGCTAACTAAAGTGATGGGATCTTTAGGCTAAACATATAGTGGTATTTAAGGGAATATATAAATGTGACATTATAAATATAACTGTACAGATATAAAAAGCTTCAGAATTAGGAAAATATGGAGATTCTACTCAAAGAACAAACAGTCCCAGAGTTTCCCAAGAACTTGTGATCTCTCTGATTGAGACACATTGTGTATGACATGGCAATCTGCTCAAGATTATCATACGTTACCATCTGCTGCTTGTTGCTGGGATGCAGTGGGGAGGCCATATGACAGGCGGTACATTGGAAAGGGCAAGCAATGCTATGCATTAGCCCTGTGTGTGATTAACAGTTAACCAACAGAGTTACAGGGACAATTTAGCAATTACAGGCTGTCCCTTGATTTGCCAGATCCCCTGGTTTATAGAATTCAATAACCTGCTAATAGGATTAGTGTTAGCGTACCAATTTCAAATCTGTTCTCATGAACTGCTATTTAACAATCAGACTTAAAGTTTACATTACAATTAAACTAAATCTTGTTTCTTTTTATTCTGGTATTTTAACTTATTTTGGTTTTTAGGGATTAAATTTTTTTTTATCAAGTATAACTAGTTTTACTAAGCAGAAGACCAGTGAGAGGAGACAATGGATTATAAGAGGTGTGGCTAGAGGATTGACCAATCTCATTTGTCCAATAAACACTCCGGTTGATTATTCTGACTGGGGTGGTCCTGCCTCTGTCTAATACATTCATAAAGGCAGAGCATGATTAAAGACACTATAGAGTGAGAGCAGAGAGGTAGATTATTAAAGGGGAACTGTGGTCTCCAAACAAGTTGATATATAATAAAAAGACCAGGTTCCTACCTTTAAAATGAGCCATCAACCACCTTTCTACATGCTGTACATATATAAATAAATCACTGATCAGAAGGTGGGAGGTTCTGAATCTGTGGTCACAATACTAGTTCCTCCTTCTAATCTGCGGTTGGCACATGCTCAGTGCAGGAGAAAGCTGAAGAAACCAGGAAGAGATCAAGTTACAGTGACTGAAAGAGGAGGAAAACATGTAAAAAAAATAAAAAAATAATAAAGTAAATTGCAAATATAGTCAGGAAAGCAATTCCTGTCAATTTACCTAAAGTCATTTTTGGACCACAGTTATCCTTTTACAGAAAATTAATGGGTTAATTAAAGGGCAAAAATACACTTGGCCCAGGTGTGCAAGTGGTTAATGAGAAGTTTGTTATAATATTATATTACACATACCTCATCCTACATGTTACCCTCAGTTTTGCATAGTTGCTAACATTACTCAATTTTTCTTAAGGACACTTTATACAAGATAGCATTGCACCATGCGCCCCATGGCAAAATTTGCCCATGTGCACTTCTAAAGGTCACACCCACCTGGCTTGTGAAAATGATTGCTAGACAGTGAAAAGTGAGTTAGCGGAACAAATAGTCCGAAGGAAGGGTAGTGAAGCTGATTGTGATTGTGGTTTAGTCACTGTGTAGGTAGGGTAGGTCTGCCAGAGAAGGATTTAACATGGGTCTGGAAAGAAAGGGGTGATTAAAGGGCCTGCAGGGCAAGGGTGCCGACTGGGACTGGCAAATAAAGGATGCTAAGGTGATCTGCCAAAGAAAGGGCACTAAAAGGGTCTGGCAAGGAAAGGGTGGAAAGTTGGTCTGGCAAGAAATATGTGGTAAGTGGGTTTGGCAGGGAAAGGGTGCTGAGTGAGTGTAGTAAAGATCTGCGAAGGAAAGGTTAATGAGTTATCTAGCAAGGAAAGGATTTAAAGACTTGTGAAATAATACAAAGGGAGAGCCTGGCACAGAAAGGGTGCAGAATTGGAGAAACTCTGGTAAAGAAGAAGTACAAAGAAAGTCTCTTAGTGTCTCCTTACCTCCTAATTCATGGAGATGCAATGTGTACCAGAACTGTAACTCTCATGCAATAACATCATAACAATACTTGGGACTAGATATGTAACCTCCTTGTTTTCCTCTTGATAACCTAATCCTAGGGATATAAGGGCAACATGACCAGGGTTATATACTGCTTGAAACAAGTTATTCCTCTCAATCTCTGCCCGCAGTTTCATGTCTCTTTAACCTCAATGAGATCTTTAAGAGCAAGTAATTGTCCACGGCATCTGTGTCTACCTGGAAGGAAGACACCAACCCACAAACAGCAATAAAGTAAGCATCGTGATCTCTGTGTTTGTAGGGTCCTTAAAATGGGAACTGTGGTACGAGGGTACGAGTGGCCTTTATTAAAAAGCTGGATTTACGGAACTCGAGAAAAACCCGAAGATCCAAAAATCTGAAAATGTCATTTACTTTCGAGGGTTCGGAACTTATTTTCGAGGGATACCGAATGAACGAGGTTATTTGCGCGGGTTACCGAAAATAATCTTATCCATCGGTAACCCTCAAAAATACGCTCTGGGGTTCCGAAACGCTCTGGGGTTCTGTCGGAACTCGCAGATTTCAGAACCAAGCAGTTCTGTTTCGGATCCGGGTCTGGGTTGGATGCAGATCCCGTCTCTAATTCCTACATTTAAAATGACTCCAGGATAAAGCTTCTAGCTGTAGTCTATCCAAAATGACAGAATTATAATGTGGTGTTTCCAGCAAGCACTGTGAGCTGTGACATCACCAGCAGCGTTGCTCCGCCCTCATGCCTACTTGTATGTTACTGCTGAAATAGAGCATCATCTGCTGCATCCTAAGCTCTGCCCCCAAACTTCTAAATCATTTTTAAAGCAAATACAAAAATTGCTTTAGAAGAGAAAGATATTTTGGGGTGGGGCATTTTACAAAGCCCACCACGTGACCAGGGCCTCCATCAGGGGGGGAGGAGGTACTTCTGTCCCGGGCTCAAGTGTCTTCTGGGGCCCGGAGACCTGAGGCTACTAAAAACAATTTGGGCCCGATTTCTGAACATGGAAGTAGACTGGGCACCAAGTTACTCACATGATTGCATCACATGACCATATCGCCACATCACAAGGTAAATTCTTAAGGCCGTCTGCTGCGGTCCACATCACTGTGCAAGACGTAGCCTACCAATGTGGTCAGCGTGTTGTGCAAGTCATAGGGCCAGCCCCAGCTATTAGTGCAGCGTGGGGGAAGGAAATAGCCAGGGCTAGAAATAAGGTATTCCCTTCCATCCATGATCCAGCCAGCATCCAGCCCCAGTGTGCTGTGCACACTTACAAACTGTATTTATGAATTTTATTTAACAGTCTGCTCTGAGACGGTGCGAATGATTTTATGATTGTCAGTGTCTGTGTGCCAACCCTTTATCAGAGTCTGGTGCCTAATGATGCCAATGATTTATGATTATCGGTCTGTGTGCCAAACCCTTTATCAGAAGTGGTGCCAATGATTTTATGATTCAGGTCTGTGTGCACAACCCTTTATTAGAGTCGGTTGGCCAATGATTTTATGATTATCAGTGTCTGTGTGCAAACCCTTTATCAGAGTCGGTGCCAATGATTTTATGATTATCAGTGTCTGTGTTGCCAACCCTTTATCAGAGTCGGTGCCAATGATTTTATTATTATCCGTGTCTGTGTGCAAACCCTTTATCAGAGTCGGTGCCAATGATTTTATGATTGTCAATGTCTGTGTGCAAACCCTTTATCAGAGTCGGTGCCAATGATTTTATGGTTATCAGTGTCTGTGTGCAAACCCTTTATCAGAGTCGGTGCCAATGATTTTATGGTTATCAGTGTCTGTGTGCAAACCCTTTATCAGAGTCGGTGCCAATGATTTTATGATTATCAGTGTCTGTGTGCAAACCCTTTATCAGAGTCGGTGCCAATGATTTTATGATTATCAGTGTCTGTGTGCCAACCCTTTATCAGAGTCGGTGCCAATGATTTTATTATTATCCGTGTCTGTGTGCAAACCCTTTATCAGAGTCGGTGCCAATGATTTTATGATTGTCAATGTCTGTGTGCAAACCCTTTATCAGAGTCGGTGCCAATGATTTTATGGTTATCAGTGTCTGTGTGCCAACCCTTTATCAGAGTCGGTGCCAATGATTTTATGGTTATCAGTGTCTGTGTGCAAACCCTTTATCAGAGTCGGTGCCAATGATTTTATGGTTATCAGTGTCTGTGTGCAAACCCTTTATCAGAGTCGGTGCCAATGATTTTATGATTATCAGTGTCTGTGTGCAAACCCTTTATCAGAGTCGGTGCCAATGATTTTATGATTGTCAATGTCTGTGTGCAAACCGCTTTATCAGAGTCGGTGCCAATGATTTTATGATTGTCAATGTCTGTGTGCAAACCCTTTATCAGAGTCGGTGCCAATGATTTTATGGTTATCAGTGTCTGTGTGCAAACCGTTTATCAGAGACGGTGCCAATGATTTTATGATTATCAGTGTCTGTGTGCCAACCCTTTATCAGAGTTTGGGTGCCAATCATTTATCAGAGTCTGTGCCATTGATTTCATGAGTGTCTGTGTGCCAACCATTTATCAGTTTGCCAATGATTTTACCAGTGTTTGTATGCCAACTATTAATCAGAGTTTCAACTACTGTATTTAGTGTAAATGTGTGCTAAAGTGTAATATGTTTGTGTTTAATATGTGTTCTAGTCTGTGTGTTGGTGCGTGTTATGGGGGTCCAGTAATTTACCCAGTATGGGAACCAGAAAAGTCTGATATTGGCCCTGCATGTGACTGTCACAGACTCTGAAAGTCAAGAATGAGAAGGAAGTGTTACTTAACAAGCCTATAACTTAAGATCCAGAGAAGCCAGATACATCATCCTAGGCTTGTTTGAAAGCCTCTTTTAAATAGGATACGTGTATGGAGGCCACAGTTGCTTATTATTGGGATTTGGATGGTATGTGGATTCTTTTGGTAGGCCATTCTTTTTACAAACAATAAAGATTATTATTTTTATACAGTTTATGGAAATGTGTAACATGAAAATAATAAATCTCCTTATTAGATTCTTTACTAAAAGGGAATGAACTTCTACTCCCCTATGATTTAATATAGATTAGTTCACTCACAACCATCATGCTTAGAATTCCTGGGGCAATACGACTTTCACCTTTATGACAGGTACACATCAGCAGATATTTCCTGCCAGTCGGCCCAAAATATCTGATGGTGTGGGGCAGCTGGCTGCGACCGAGCTTGGTCACCCGTTCATCCGAATTGTATCATATGATTTGGCTACTCCTACCTCCCTGTGTGATCACTGGTGTGAGCTTTAGTTTGCTAAAAGTCTACTCTTGCCTTGACTGACAGTTTATCACTCCATTGTGTCCCAACAACAGCAATTGTGTGCCAAGTGTGACTATCTCTACCCATAGCGAATGGGAAATATGATCACTTAAAGGACACTGAGCTTTTAGCCCTGGCCCACCACTCGTGCTATCAGGTAGGAGCAGGTTTTTCCAACCTCCCTGGTGGTGCACTTTCATGTTTTTAACTTTTTTTTGCCGTTGTTACTCTTTAAAATGATTGTTACATTTTCCTATCCTTGTTTCTGTGATAATAGTTACCGCATTTCCTATTATAAACTTAGAGGACACTGAAGTTTAAAGAGAAAAGTTACCAATATGTCCTTCCACATGAATGGGGCCCGTCCTCCTTTTATTGTTCATGGAATATTTCTCAAGGACACAGTGCCCATCTCATATACTAGAGTGTTTAAATACAATCCTAATTAGTCTCTCATTTCCTAACATAATTAGCTAATTATGACGTGACAACGATGGTATCATTTTCCCTATTCTGGTTTATTATATATTTATATATATATTCTTATAACCCCTTGAAATGTTCTCTGTACATTAAACCCCAGTTGTAATTTAATTTATAGATAAAGTGCAATTTAAATTGCTGCAATAGCAGAACCTGGGCTACTCTTTTGGCTAGGCCCCTGCCCACACACCTCTGACCTGCTCTGGACAGTGCGACTGTAGTATAACCTTGTGGTCATAACCCTATTGGTATTCTACAACTGCAGCATTTTATTACGGCCGTGTTGTAAAATACCACAATGTGATTCAATGCTGCATTGCATAAACTAAGCAGGGTTATGTACAAATTACCTTATACAAAACAACACACAGAAATATAACCCTGTAGGGGTCAATATCTGGATTGTGATTTTGTGTAATATTGTGTAGATTCACCATTAAAGTCTACTTCTGGGGAAAGTTGAAATGTATCTTCCTTTACAGGCTGCTCAAGGATATGATAAATCACAAAAGTTACCAGAGATGCTCCTGAATGAAGTTAAGTCCTCTCATTATTTCTAGCTCCTCCTCCTCCCCTAAAACACTGTCTCAGACATGCTCAGTGCCCTTTACCCAGAGTATGAGAGAGGGGTTGTCCAATGAGTAAGACTCTGAGAATGACGCATGCTATAAGTGAAGGTTTACAAACAGGATGTTAAAATCTCCAGCTGGCCTACACATGTCAGCTCTTTCAATTTACAATAATTACATATATAGTTCAAAAGCATAATATAATTCACCAATATCTTAAAGGGTATGTCCACTGCCTAAATGAAGTTTGGGGATTTCAGTTTTTTTAAAGAACCGGAGGTAAAGGAGATGTGTCTAACCTCCAGTTCTCCACTAATCTTCTGACAGGCATTCGCATACTGTACAAAGTTCGTTGGGACCCATCAGAAGATCAGTGGAGGAGCGTGAGAATGCAGGTTTTATTGAAGAACTGTAGGTAAGGCACCGCTCCTTTACCACCTGTTCTTCATTAAAACCGAAATTCCCAAACTTCATTTAGGCAGTGGATATACCCTTTAAGTTAGGAACAGTAAGTACAATTAATGCAATGTAACCCATAAATTATAGTCAATACTTTATAGTCCAGTGAATTGTTCACAGACTGCAAGTAGGGCTATGTACCGAGAGCTGCTATCGCCCTCTATTGCCCCCTTAAAGGCAATGCACCAAGCTTGACCTCTTTGTGCGTGGTGAATGGAGTATCCATTCCGAAACGGCAGCTATTTGTTGGCGTTAAAGATTCCGTACTAAAGAGCCATTGCTTGGTACATTGGTTGCAGTGTTTGCACCATCAAGTTTTTGCATATTGCCGCAACCACCATTATTTCTGTCATAAAACAGCATTAACCCTTGGTACATTGGTTACTAGGGTCACTATATTTATCTGTGCTTGATTTGTCATTAAATTATTAATGTTTAGTGAGTGCTCCTAATTCCCCCCACACTCCCTTACTCACTGACTTCTTGTAGTGTCTGCGACACTTATAAGTTCTGCACAGCCTCACCATAGACCCAGCTCTGCGTACACATCTCCCCCTCCCCCCCTGCCTTCTTTTCTCTGCTGATTCTCTTTATTGTTGCCGAAAGTGTGCTGGCAGGCAGCTAAAGATCCTAGCAAGAGGTCAGGGATAGGGAATATATTATAATTTCTGCTTCTGGAGTGACAGGTCTTACCCTGTAAATAAATGATGATTTCTCAGCATCTACAGGTCAGATTTAAAATCTGAAAAAAGTTTTTGAGCAGGGGGATCTTGCTGTATTTTTGAAAATTATAGATAGAAGATTATAGATAGCCTTTAACGGCAATGCTGATATTCGAAAAGTCCTTTACAAGGTAATTTTTGTGTTATGGGGCTGATGCAATAAAATGTGAAAAAGTTTACCCGTACTTTTAATCTGTTTCAACCAATCAGATGTTATTTAACTGCAATAACCCAGTAAAAAGCTAACATCTAATTGGCTGCTACTAATTAATAGTGATGGACACAAAACTGAACTCGAACCCGAATTCAGGCCGAACTTTATGAGTTCAGACAAACTCAGACTATTTGAACTAGTTCGGGTTCGAACTAGTTTGGTTTTCCGAACTCGAGGCTGTATTTCTCGTTAATTATCGCATTTACGTGCAGTTCACTAACCCTAGAATGTATCATTCGCTATCCCTCGAATGCATCGTTCTTTTTGGTAACCCTCGAATGTATGGTTCGTTTCGCTAACCCTAAAATGTATTGTCGCTAACCTTCAAATGTAATGCTCATTTTCGCTAACTCTTGAATGTATCGTTTGTTTTCGTAACCTTTGATTGAATCGTTCGCTAACCCTCGAATGTAATGTTCATTTTCGATAACCCTCGAATGTATAGTTCTATTTTCGGTAACCCTCGAAATGGCCGATAGTGACATGTTCCCCAGACCATTCCCCAGGTGCCACAGCCATTTACAGTAAGTTACTATTGTTAGTTTATCTTTAAATCATCTGAGCTTTTCGAACTATCACTCTCCATTGACTTTAATGGGTCAGTTTCCAAACTTCCGACCTGACGAACTTTTACTGAAGTTTGGGAAATGAACCGAACTTTAGTAAGTTTGGCTTCTCTACTAATTAATAGCAGTGGCAAACTTTTGAACCTCTTATTGCAACAGCCCCTATATGCATAAAAACGGTTGATCGTAGTCTCCTTCTGAAACAAGAGCGAGAGGTAAGGTAAGAGAGGGGGGTCTCATTTTGATTGGTTTGGACTTAGTTGCGTTATTATTTTACACGCAGACACTAATTACGCTTTGATCTCGTTCCCAGTACCGAGAGTTAATTTACAGAAACTTTCTTTTACCTTAGCGGCATCAAAACACTACAATGCGCCAATGGATTGAAAGATGTTGAGAACAGTGGGTGAAAAAAACATTCATCTGCCTGAAACAAAAGCCATTAACATCGTGCTGGTTTATTTAATTGAAATATCAGCTGGAGGAATTAAGATATTCAGAAAGTGTATAAAACTCTGCTCTGGCCTATTAGCGAATGTATTTACAAGGTTATGGCAGGCAAGAGGAATTATTGCGACTTCTACAAAGCACATTTCTACTTTTTATTTTGTGTCTTAGGAAGCGATTTAGACTAAACCATCCAGAAACTCTTACACTTACTGTACAAAAATGAGAAATATCAATTGTAAGTAAACAATTCTGCCCTGACCATTCTTTGCCTCTTTCCTCAATAAAGGAATATATAATAAAATTATACATACATTCACACACGCACCAATGCCAATGATCCAATATCGTCCAGATAGACCAATTTTCGTCTAGTTTTTTCCTATCGGACAAGGAGAAATTTATTTATGGGATTAATACCCATTGTAAAATTCTGTATTCATACAATTGGGGCGTGTATGGCCAGGAGGGAATCTGCCAACCCTGGATGTGACTATCATAGAAGGTTCATCCCATACTAGGGAACACCCACTTTCAAATATCACAAACCAGACCAAAAATCACAGGTTTATTTTGTAGAAGAACTTTTAAAGTACAATTTCAATATATTCTTTTGGTCTGACCTGGTTCATGGTCCAGTGATCTTTGTAAATCATAGAAAAATATCCGCATTCTGAATAATATATGACAAACAGAAAGGAGACAGAATCTGCAGGTCCCGAAATGTTTTGCTGCAGAAAGGCCTGCTCCAGTGTGATCATCTTAATATGGATTTAAGGTTCATAGACACGTGTGATCGCGGGGGGCTGACTAGAGATGCAAGATGTGTATGAACGGCCGTTTCAGGCAATAATCTTGCCGTGTATGGGCACTTGGTGAAAAACCCAAATGGGGTTTCATTGGAAGATCCATCAGGCGAATCGGGCAACAAGCCCAAACTGCACAGGCATTTCAGCCAACAAAGTGCCCATATACGGTACAATTATCACCCGAAACGGGCGTGCATACGCATCATGGGTTGGCAACCACAATCACACGTTTGTATGGAGCTTAACAGTTTAACAGAGATAAGCAAGGTTTGATAGTCCAAGGGCTAGCAGCCTAAAGGCTTGTACACCCGTCCAATATTGGCACCAACCCCCAACCACAACGCACCCCTGCGCTGAATGGCCGTTTCGGGTTCGGCCGGGGGTCGTTCGTTGATCCGCCATGGGTCGGTGCCAAGATTGGACGTGTTTATTAGACTTTATGTAAAATAATTTAAAGGGCTAGCAGCCAAAAGGAGAACCAGTTAAGCCTTGTATACACTTTATTCAGCGGATCAACAAATTGCCCCCGACCAAAAGCATAAACATCAGCCTTTTCGTCATGCATGTGCATCGTCGGTCGGTGCCAAAATCGGACCTGTGTGCAAGGCTAGCAGCCAATGAGATAATAAATCCTAGGGCTAGCAACCCAAGGGGGAAGGGTCTTGATGGTTAGTAGCCAGAGAAGATAGTGTTTGACTTATCAAAGAACAGTTTTATATAATTAGTCTATTAGAAAAGCAGGCACGTAAAGTGATAAATCACACATATCTATACCAGATAACTGAATTACAGTGACACCTTCTGTCACTTTAAATGGTTATCGTACTATATAACGTGTATTTTATCTCTGCCCCTTTACATGGTTATCTATTGTACTATATACCATGTATTTTATCTCTGCCCCTTTACATGGTTATCTATTGTACTATATACCGTGTATTTTATCTCTGCCCCTTTACATGGTTATCTATTGTACTATATACCGTGTATTTTATCTCTGCCCCTTTACATGGTTATCTATTGTACTATATACCATGTATTTTATCTCTGCCCCTTTAAATGGTTATCTATTGTACTATATAATGTGTATTTTATCTCTGTCCCTTTAAATGGTTATCTATTGTACTACATAGCGTGTATTTTATCTCTGCCCCTTTAAATGGTTATCTATTGTACTATATAATGTGTATTTTATCTCTGTCCCTTTAAATGGTTATCTATTGTACTATATAACGTGTATTTTATCTCTGTCCCTTTAAATGGTTATCTATTGTACTATATAACGTGTATTTTATCTCTGTCCCCTTTAAATGGTTATCTATTGTACTATATACCGTGTATTTTATCTCGCCCCTTTAAAGGTTATCTATTGTACTATAACCGTGTTTTTATCTCTGCCCCTTAAAGGTTATCTATGTACTATATACCGTGTATTTTATCTCTGCCCTTTAAATGGTTATCTATTGTACTATATAGCGTGTATTTTATCTCTGTCCTCTTAAATGGTTTCTATTGTACTATATAACGTGTATTTATAATCTCTGCCCCTTTAATGTTATCTATTGTACTATATAACGTGTTATTTTATCTCTGCCCCTTTAAATGGTTGCTATTTTGTACTAATACTTGTGTATTTGTATCTCTGTCCCTTTAAATGGTTATTCTATTGTACTATATAACGTGTATTTATCTCTGTCCCTTTAAATGGTTATCTATTCTTCTAATATACCGTGTTTTTATCTCTGTCCCCTTTAAACTGGTTATCTATTGTACTATAAACCAGGGAGATTCAATAAAAGTTTTTATCGTTGTGGGCAAATTAGCACCATTTTAAACGATACAGAACTTTTATTGAATAACCTGCATGTATTTTATCTCTGTCCTTGAAAACTGTGTTCTATTGTACTATATAACCGTGTATTTTATCTCTCGCCCCTTTAAAATGGTTAGCTATTGACTATAACCGTGTATTTTATCTCTGTCCCTTTAAATGGTTTATCTATTGTACTATATACTGTGTATTTTAATCTCTGTCCCTTCAACGTTTAGCTATTGTACTATATACCGTGTATTTTATCTCTTCCCTTTAAATGTTAGCTATTGTACTATATACTGTATTTTATCTCTGCCCGTAAATGGTTACATGTACTATATAAGTGTATATTTATCTCTGTCCCTTTAAATGGTTATCATTGTACTATAATAAGCATATGTAGCTTTGCTGAACTTTCCCTTTAACAGGGTTGATCTACCCCACTGTGGGTATCTTGGGAATGGTGGACAGGGTTACAGCAATAAAAAGGGGGAGTTTAGAAGTACCAGGAGATTCAATAAAAGTCTTATTGTTAAAAATGGTGCTAATTGGGTACAACCGAGGGATTTTGTCCCCGAACGAGCTCACTCACGAGGTGGCTGCGCGGGACTAATGTCCGTCGGTCGCGGCAAATTCAGCAGAGTCCGAATTGCGTCCGATCAACGTGCGTTCCATAGGAAACTGCATGTCGATGAAATTTCCGACATGGCCCGATCTTTCGTCGATCTGGGATGAAACGAAGAACAATGTTGGTTGCCAAGCCGCCAGCCCCACACCAGCCGATCGGCGTTGAATCGGTACGGCCGCCCGACAAATATGTCTGATGTGTACCAGCCTAACATATGATTGGTTGGGCGCAAATTCGCACCATTTTTACGATAAAACTTGTGATTAACCCTGTATGTGCTTGGTAGTAGAAATTAAGGGCTTGTACTTGACGTTGGTTGCTGTAAACTGAACCTCTAGGACGTTTGATCACGATGTGTAAAGGGTTATTAACGGCCCCACTCTTCCTATTTATTCTAATTCCAGCGTGTGTTTAAGCATGAAATTTGCCTTGCTACCATTGGCTGAGAGCTCTCTTAAGCTGGATGAATAAATGATGCAGTGATTAAATTGGGCGTTAAACCGATTCTCTAACTACTTCCCAGTGGGCGATTTTATAGCTGATGTATAATAATATTTCCAGACTTGGCTGAGAGATATTAAACTGAAACCACCCATTATTATATAGAAACATTGATTACAAACAAAAATGTTATAACAGTATTGTGGGGAAAAGTTACCTAAAGGGTAAATAAAGACTAAAAATGGCTAAAAACGGGTCTTTAGGCTGGCCAGTAGTGGCATTGTTAGTTGAGGTTTAAATTTCAACATTAACATTTTGGTGTCAAAATTCAGGTCCCGAATACCAATCCAAGCCATGTGTCTCAATGATTTCAATGTAAGTTATTGTAATTTCAATAATGATTGACTCCTCAGCGTCTGGTACCAAATCGATCAATTACAGAATGTTCCATGTTTCATTCCCATGACTCATCCCTCTATAAAAAGTGGATGAAACTTTCTAAAAAAAAGCCTTTCGTTCCCCCGTACAGGAACTTCTCCTGGATTCTATGAATAGAAAACTTCTCTGGTCTATCTATCTGCAGCTTGTGGAATCTCGCAAGCATATCATACTTCTCTAAAACTTCCTACTACTCCATACTGCCAGGCTTGCCCTTAATTTCAATGAAAGCTGACAATACAATATCTCTGACTGCTGTTAAAGGGCATGTAGCGTACACCCATTTTTTCAACTTACCCTCACCTTATTTTGCCTTTACTTCTTTTATCTACTATGTAAGGAAGTAAGACTGGAAAAAACACGAACATACATTTGTATGTAACTGTACGATCAAGGGCTTACAGTTATGGCAGGGATTGTACGTTTATGGACCCCATTTCATTGTTTGCAATGCGCCCAAGGTTAATTTAAAAAAGACTTGCCCTTTAAGCACTGTGTTGATATAAAAATATATAATAGGCATCTGTCTAAAAAATCGTTGTTTACCGGTATATTCCCTGCCGCTGTGTGTGATTTGTATTAAGTGAGCTGGACATGTCCACAGAATGCTAAACCATATCTCAAATAGCCCCGACCACACCCTGCCACATAAAGGGGGACAGCTGGACGGTGGGGCAGTATGAAACCCTTATATCAAAAGAAGTTGCATCTCTGTTATTCATAAATGAAATTTTGATCTATTATTGTAACGTTGTATAGAGCGTTATAGTTCAGTAGGAAATACCACAGTGAAATACAAACTGTTGTGCAGAGCTGAATCAATCTTCATCTTATAAATTTCCAAACCAATAATAGATCAATAGGATTCATTGGTCATTCTATAATTAAAGTTATGAATCTGTCTTTCAATACTCACCCTCCCCATTAACTTCCAGCTGTCACTGGAGATATGTTAGAGAGGGGATCCTATTGGTCAATGGTGTTAGAGAGGGATCACTATGGTAAATGTGTTAGAGAGGGATCACTATGGTCAATGTGTTAGAGAGGGATCACTATTGGTAAATGTGTAGAGAGGGATCACTATTGGTAAATGTGTTAGAGAGGATCTACTATTGTCATGGTAGAGTGGGATCATTGGTAAATGTGTTAGAGGAGGGATCACATTTGGTCAATGTGTTACAGAGGGATCACTATTGGTAATGTGTTACAGAGGGGGGGAAACTATTGGTCAATGTGTTACAGAGGGATCACTATGGTCAATTGTTAGAGAGGGATCAATATTGGTCAATGTGTTAGAGAGGGATTCACATATGGTCAATGTGTTAGAGAGGATCACTATTGGTCAATGTGTTAGAGAGGGATCACTATTGGGTCAATGTGTTAGAGAGGGATCATATTGGTCAATGTGTTAGAGAGGGATCACTATTGGTAAATGTGTAGAGAGGGATCACTATTGGTCAAGTGTTACAAGGGATACATTGGTCAAGTGTTAGAGAGGGATCACTAATGGTAAATGTGTTAAAGAGGGATCATATTGTCAATGTGTTAGAGAGGATTAATATTGGTCAATGTGTTACAGAGGGGTCACTATTGGTCAATGTGTTACAGAGGGATCACTATTGTCAATGTGTTAGAGAGGGATCACTATTGGTCAATTGTTAGAAGAGGGATCACTATTGGTAAATGTGTTAGAGAGAGATCATACTGGTCAATTGTTAGAGAGGGATCATATTGGTCAATGTGTTACAGAGGGATCACTTTGGTAAAAGTGTTAGAGAGGGATCACTATTGGTAAATGTGTTAGAGAGAGAGATCACTACTGGTAAATGTGTTAGAGAGGGATCACTATGGTCAATGGTTTACAGAGGGATCACTATTGGTCAATGTGTTAGAGAGGGATCATATTGGTCATGTATTAGAACTATTTGTTAATGCTTTAACCACACATAAAAACACTGTCCCTATGATATTACTTTTACCCACCCCCACCAACAGTACCTCCGAGAAAAAATCAATGTATTCCCATGAAATTATAAATTTATTTAAAATATAAGGCCAACCAAAACAAACGGGCACTCACACAGGACTTTCAACAATAAAACTTAACTTTTATTCAAGGAATAAGTTCAAATATCTCAATGCATTCGGTTCTACTGAGCCGTCTCAGGACATCCTGACATATAACGGATAGATATACCAGTTCTGGGATCTGCTAATAACCTTGTCTTGCACTTATTTGGTGACTGTACATTCCCAGTTTTTCTCTCTGGTACATTTAGGTGTTTGGCTCTGTTGATGGATGTCTATCTAGCTTTGAGTCAATGATAGATTATAATGGACTTCCTACTGCTTCTCCATACCAGGGAGGTTCCCATTTCCAGACACAACTAGAGATAAACGATCAGGTGTTCATTAAGCAGACGGTTCCACTGAAAAAGTCTTGAGATCCCATAGAACTAAAAACATTCTAAGCAAAAACCCATTTAATTTATAGTCTAATCAATTCTCAATCAATAAATTAATAATTATATTCAATATTAACTGTACAAAATTGCATAGGGACCTGGGAAACAAAGCCCAAAAACATTGAATATGGATGGATTCCACAAAGTTCCCCCCATCGGAATCCAAAAGTTCCGCGGATCGACATTCGGCAACCATTTTCAATATCTCGCAGTTCTGACTTGATTTTACGATCAGTAGGATGGACAAGTCATGGTTACAAAAGTAGAATTCATGCACTGATTATAACAATTTCTTAAGCAGCGTAGTCAATGGACAATGATAGAATTGGTTTGATTAGACCTAATTTACCTTCATTACCATAATGAATGGATTATTCACATGTGGCCTTGAACTTTTCTATACATTTCCCATAAACAAAAGGCCCAGTACAGTCGCTACATTAGCTATATGTGGTGCTGTGAAGATTCGTCATCATTTTCACGTGAGAAGACAAAAAAAAACAGTTAGAATCTGGCAATTCTATTGATGTTCTAAACCGAACGTTCCAAGAGGCACGACGCAGAGGTGGAAAACAACAGCACATTGCTCTGGGTAATGAAGGGTCGTCAGTCATACGCCAGGCGTCTGTAAATGGCTGCTCTTGAATGGAAAGATCAACAGTACGTTAGATGATCTGAATTTGCAAAGAACGGTTTTGCTGAAGTGCAGCTTTATTCTCGGTGAATGAGATAAACACCGATGGAGCATTTGGGGGAGGAAGTGAATGTAATTTTAGGAAATTCATCTATAAACACTCTTGGTAAAATGAAATAACTATTAGAAGGTGTATGGATTACAAGTCATTTTTCTAAATAGGGCCGAGGAGAATCAAAACTGGCAAATAAGGAATGAATGATGGGTGGCTTCAACCACAGAGAGTTGCATATAGAATAGATAATGTAGAGTTGTGTTTAGGGGTTTCTATTGGTCAAACCAACTTAATAGACAAGTAAAAATCTACACCCTTCCAATGAAAGTATCTAGGGTGAAGATTTACTGCTGTATTGACCTTCTAGCTTGCTACTTCTGAAGGAAGAGTACAATACCCAGTATCCAATGCCCTTGACCAATAGCAAGGGTGCACTGCTAGAGAAGCACAGGTTCCCATTGGCTAGGTTCCTGGATACAAGCAGGAGTCAGGACTATTGGCGTTTAATGGCAGGGGGTGGAGGGAAAGGAATATAGTCCTGTAACTGGAATTAGGAGATAGTATTTTATTATTTATTCATACAATACTAAGTAATTACCCTTATATTATTTGTAATTATTAACCTACTGGCTGGTTACCTACTGTCTGATTTACTACTGGCTGAAACACCTATTTGCTGTTTTACCTATTTGATGGTTTACACTACTGGCTGGATTACCTATTTGATGGTTTACCAACTGGCTGGATTACTTATTGGTTGGTTACCTACTGCTGGTTACCTACTGCCTGGTTTACCTACTGGCTGGATTACCTACTGTGGTTTAACTGCTCTGTCTGGTTTAACTGCGTCTGGTTTACTATACTGGCTGGATTACCTACTGTCTGGTTTACCTACTGGCTGGATTACCTACTGTCTGGTTTACCTACTGGCTGGATTACCTACTGTCTGGTTTAAATGCTGTTGGTGTTTACACTGGCTGGTTTACCTCCTGTCGGTTTAACTACTGTCTGGTTTACCTACTGGCTAGATTACCTATTTGATGGTTTACCAACTGGCTGGATTACTTATTGGCTGGTTACCTACTGGCTGGATTACCTACTGCCTGGTTTACACTCTGGCTGGATTACCTACTTGTCTGGTTTAACTGCTGTCTGGTTTACCTACGGCTGGATTACCTACTGTCTGGTATACCTACTGGCTGGATTACCTAGTTCTGGGTTACCTACTGGCTGGATTACCTAATGGTCTGGTTTAACTGCTGTCTGGTTTACCTACTGGCTGGGTTACCTCCTGTCTGGTTTAATATGTGGTTTACATATGGCTGATTACCATGTCTGGTTTATACACATACTATGTGGTACTGCGTATTACCTACTGTCTGGTTTACCTACTGCTGGTTTACTATTGAGGCTTTACGGTACTAGCTGGTTTACCCTATGTTGGGTTTTATTTGATGTTTCTTCGTTTTTACTAGCTGGTTTACCTATTGTTTTTTTGTTGTTATGTTTACCTTTAATGCTGGTTTATCCTGTTTGATGGGTTACCTACTGGTTGGTTTACCTGGCTGTCCAGTAGAGTATCATCCGAAACCCCAAGAACATAATACTTCACAATTAAAGGGTATCTTTACTCTAAGAAATCTTTAGATTACAGCAAGATCCCACTGCTCCAAAACTTTTTTTGATTTTAAATCTGAGCTGTAGATCTGAGAAATCATCATAAAGGGCTGTCCATCCCCCAAACTATAATCCCCCCCACTACTGGCCCCATTGTGTAGTGTAGTTAATCCTACCTTACATCCCCAACTCCATATAAGACTCTGGCCTCCTGTCTCTCCTCCGGGAGAATTTTGCCATGTGCACTGCAGCCCTTCTCACCCTCCCTTCCTCTCCCTCCCGATTTAGATTCCCTCCCCCTAGCGTAAAAATATTTTTATATAATAGTCTCCCTGTTCCCCCAGCCCCAACTGCTATAGTTTTAATATCAGAAACTTCCCCAAATATTACTTACCTCCCCGCACTGAACTCCCGGCAGCCGCGTCCGTGATTGGCTGCCGCATTTTCTCGCAAGCAGAGGGCCTGGCAGTGCCGGCGGAGGGAGGAAGAGGAAAGGTAAGTCATATTTGGGGCACTTTCAAAATTAAAAACTTAAGCGGTTAGGGCTGGGGGGGGCAGGGAGAATATTATATAAAAAAAATAAGAAGGGTGGACATGCCCTTAATCATAGCATTTACAGGGAAAGACCCTGTCACTCCAGGAGCAGAAAATTATATATGTAACCCATGCCTGACCTGTTTGCCTGCTGCCCAGCACACTTTCGGCAACATTTAAGAGACAAGAGCAGAAAAAGAAGGCAGGGGGAGGGAGGGGGAGATGTGTAAGCAGAGCTGGGTCTTATACTCACCGAACAACTTTACATTATCTGAAACTACAATTTGAGAGAAGTAAAATGGTGGTACTTACATATTTATCTGTGCTTTCTTTGTCATTAAATTATTAATGTTTAGTGAGTACTCCTAATTCCCCCCACCTCCCTACTCACTGCCTCCTTGCAGTGTCTGTGACACTATAGGTTCTGCACAGCCTCAGCATTGACACTGCTCTGCTTACACATCTCCCCCTCCCTCCCTGCCTTCTTTCCTCTGCTGATTTCTTAAACATTGCAGAAAGTTTGCTGGCAGGCAGGCAAAGAGGTCAGGGATGGGTCACATATTATAATTTTGCTCCTGGGGAGTGAAGGTCTTTCCCTGTAAATGCAGTGATTAAAATGATGGTTTCTAGAATCTACAGCTGACTTAAAATCCAAAAAAAGTTTGGAAGTAGTGGGATGTGATGTATCTAAAGGTACTATTTTTGAAAATCGATTTCTTAGAGTAAAGATACCCTTTAAGTTTTGCTTTCTTTAAATTTGTTGCTCACTGACGACTCTGGTGTATGTTTGTTTTTTTTAAAGCAGCAATTATTGGGAAAGCAAGTAAAACAATGTTCTGGAGTGAGGTTTGCATTCACCATTGGTAGCACAGCTACCCAGCTTTCCCTTTAATACATCAACCTATATTGCTTTGAGGGATAATACATACAGTACAGACATTATATACAGATTATTTTCGTACATCCATAGACAACATGGAACACAGGACTGTGTATCTGTTACTATGGTTTCCCAGTCCGTAACCTGTAAACAAAATTGAGACTGGTTATGGTATCCGAACCAAGGATAGTTTTATGAGCACCATAAACCTGCATGTCCAGAAATGATCCTTTAGCTAAAGGGAAATAGGAAACATCTGACAGAGATAAAATACAATGTACATAGCAGAATAGATAACCATTTAAAGGGACAGAGATAAAATACACAATATATAGTACAATAGATAAACGTTTAAAGGGACAGAGATAAAAACACAGTATATAGTACAATAGATAACCATTTAAAGGGACAGAGATAAAATACACCGTATATAGTACAATAGATAACACAATTTAAAGGGACAGAGATAAAATACAATGTACATAGCAGAATAGATAACCATTTAAAGGGACAGAGATAAAAATACACAATATATAGTACAATAGATAAACGTTTTAAAGGGACAGAGATAAAATACACGTTATATAGTACAATAGATAACCATTTAAAGGGACAGAGATAAAATACACCGTATATAGTACAATAGATAACCATTTAAAGGGACAGAGATAAAATACACCGTATATAGTACAATAGATAACCATTTAAAGGGACAGAGATAAAATACAATGTACATAGCAGAATAGATAACCATTTAAAGGGACAGAGATAAAATACACAATATATAGTACAATAGATAAACGTTTAAAGGGACAGAGATAAAAAACACAGTATATAGTACAATAGATAACCATTTAAAGGGACAGAGATAAAATACACGATATATAGTACAATAGATAACCATTTAAAGGGGCAGAGATAAAATACACGTTATATAGTACAATAGCTAACCATTTAAAGGGGCAGAGATAAACTACACGTTATATAGTACAATAGATAACCATTTAAGGGACAGAGATAAAATACACGTATATATAGTACAATAGAAACCATTTAAAGGGACAGAGATAAAATACACGATATAGTACAATAGATAAAAGTTTAAAGGGACAGAGATAAAAACACATTTATAGTACAATAGATAACCATTTAAAGGGACAGAGATAAAATACACGTTATATAGTACAATAGATAACCATTTAAAGGGACAGAGATAAAATACACCGTATATAGTACAATAGATAACCGTTTTAAGGGACAGAGATAAAATACACGGTATATAGTACAATAGATAAACCATTTAAAGTTACAGAGATAAAATACACGGTATATAGTACAATATAACCACTTAAAGGGACAGAGATAAAATAAACAGTATATAGTACAATAGATAACCACTTAAAGGAACAGAGATAAAATACACATTATATAGTACAATAGATAAAAGTTTGAAGGGACAGAGATAAAATACACATATATAGTACAATAGATAACCATTTAAAGGGACAGAGATAAAATACACAGTATATAGTACAATAGATAACCATTTAAAGGGACAGAGATAAAATACACAGTATATAGTACAATAGCTAACCATTTAAAGGGACAGAGATAAAATACACGGTATATAGGTACATAGCTAACCGATTGAAGGGACAGAGATAAAATAAACAGTATATAGTACAATAGATAACCATTTAAAGGGACAGAGATAAAATACACGGTATATAGTACAATAGCTAACCATTTAAAGGGGCAGAGATAAAATACACGTTATATAGTACAATAGATAACAGTTTAAAGGGACACAGAGATAAAAATACATGCAGGGTTATTCAATAAAAGTTCTTATCGTTTAAAATGGTGCTAATTTTGCCCCAACCAAACCGAACTTTTATTGAATCTCCCTGATGGTATATAGTACAATAGATAACCGTTTAAAGGGACAGAGATAAAATACACGGTATATAGTAGAATAGATAACCATTTAAAGGGACAGAGATAAAATACACGTTATATAGTACAATAGATTACCATTTAAAGGGACAGAGATAAAATACACGTTATATAGTACAATAGCTAACCATGTAAAGGGGCAGAGATAAAATACACGTTATATAGTACAATAGATAACCATTTAAAGGGCAGAGAGGCAGAGATAAAATACACGTTTATATAGTACAATAGATAACCATTTAAAGGGGCAGAGATAAAATACACGTTATAGTACAATAGATAACCATTTAAAGGGGCAGAGATAAAATACACAGTATACAGTAACAATAGATAACCATTTAAAGGGACAGAGATAAAATACACGTTATATGTACAATAGATAACCATTTAAAGGGACAGAGATAAAATACACGATATATAGTACAATAGATAACAGTTTAAAGGGACAGAGATAAAAACACATTATATAGTACAATAGATAACCATTTAAAGGGACAGAGATAAAAT
The DNA here is from genome assembly GCA_019447015.1 of Hymenochirus boettgeri. Lineage (NCBI taxonomy): Eukaryota > Metazoa > Chordata > Amphibia > Anura > Pipidae > Hymenochirus > Hymenochirus boettgeri. Next base: position 23,836 of record JAACNH010003548.1, read on the forward strand.
ACACGTTATATAGTACAATAGATAACCATTTAAAGGGACAGAGATAAAATACACCGTCGTATAGTACAATAGATAACCGTTTTAAAGGGACAGAGATAAAATACACGGTATATAGTACAATAGATAACCATTAAAGTACAGAGATAAAATACACGGTAATAGTAAAAGAAAACCATTTAAAGTTACAGAGATAAAATACACGGTATATAGTACAATATAACCACTTAAAGGGACAGAGATAAAATAAACAGTATATAGTACAATTAGATAACCACTTAAAGGAAACAGAGATTAAAATACACATTATATAGTACAATAGATAACCGTTTGACAGGGACAGAGATAAAATACACAGGTATATAGTACAATAGATAACCATTTAAAGGGACAGAGATAAAATCACAGTATATAGTACAATAGATAACCATTTAAAGGGACAGAGATAAAATACACAGTATATAGTACAATAGACTAACCATTTTAAAGGGACAGAGATAAAATACACGGTATTAGTACAATAGCAACCGTTGAAGGGACAGAGATAAAATAAACAGTATATAGTACAATAGATAAACCATTTAAAGGGGACAGAGATAAAAAATACACGGTATATAGTACAATAACTAACCATTTAAAGGGGCAGAGATAAAATACACGTATATAGTACAATAGATAACAGTTTAAAGGGACAGAGATAAAATACATGCAGGGTATTCAATAAAAGTTGTACGTTAAAATGGTGCTAATTTTGCCCCACCAAACCGAACTTTATTGAATCTCCTGATGGTATATAGTACAATAGATAACCGTTTAAAGGGACAGAGATAAATACACGGTGGTATATAGTTACGAATAGAAACCATTTAAGGGGACAGAGATAAAATACACGTATATAGTACAATAGATTACCATTTAAAGGGACAGAGATTTAAAATACACGTTATAAGTACAATAGATAACCAAAAGGGGCAGAGATAAGACAGAGATAAATACACGTTATATGTACAATAGATAACCATTTAAAGGGGCAGCAGAGCAGAGATAAAATACACGTTATATAGGACAATAGATAACCATTTTAAAGGGACAGAGATAAAATACACAGGATTATAGTACAATAGATAACCATTTAAAGGGGCAGAGATAAAATACACGGTTATATAGTACAATAGAAACCATTTAAAGGGGCAGAGATAAAATACACGTATATAGTACAATAGATAACCATTTTAAGGGGCAGAGAATAAAATACACGATGTATAGTACAATAGATAAACGTTAAAGGGACAGAGATAAAATACACAGTATATAGTACAATAGATAAACCATTAAAGGGACAGAGATAAAATACAGTTATATAGTACAATAGATAACCATTTAAAGGGACAGAGATAAAATCACGTTATATAGTACAATAGATAACCATTTAAAGGGACAGAGATAAAAATACACCGTATATAGTACAATAGATAACGTTTAAAGGGACAGAGATAAAATAACACCGTATATAGTACAATAGATAACCATTTAAAGTACAGAGATAAAATAACACGGTATATAGTACAATATAACCATTTAAAGGGACAGAGATAAAATAAACAGTATTACAGTACAATAGATAACCACTTTAAGGAACAGAGATAAAATACAGATTATATAGTACATAGATAACCATTTAGAGGGACAGAGATAAAATACACAGTATATAGTACAATGAGATAACCATTTAAAGGGACAGAGATAAAATACACAGATATAGTACAATAGCTAACCATTAAAGGGACAGAGATCAATACACGGTATATAGTACAATAGCTAACCGTTTGAAGGGACAGAGATAAAATACACCAGTATAGTACAATAGATAACCATTTAAAGGGGAACAGAGATAAAATACACGGTATATAGTACAATAGCTAACCATATAAAGGGGCAGAGATAAAATACAGTTATATAGTAAAATGATACAGTTTTAAAGGGACAGAGATAAAATAAAGCGGGTTATTCAATAAAAGTCTTATCGTTGAATGGTGCTAATTTTGCCCCACCAAAACAATAAGAACTTTTTTGAATCTCCCTGATGGATATAGTACAATAGATAACCAGTTTAAAGGGACAGAGATAAAATACACGGTATATAGTCAATAGATAACCATTTAAAGGGACAGAGATAAAATAACACGTTATATAGTACAATAGATTACCATTTAAAGGGACGAGTAGATAAAATACACGTTATATAGTACAATAGCTAACCAATTTAAAGGGGCAGAGATAAAATACACGTGATATAGTACAATAGATAACCATTTAAAGGGGAGCAGAGATAAAATACACGTTATATAGTACAATAGATAACCATTTAAAGGGGCCAGAGATATAAAATACACGTATATAGTACAATAGAAACCATTTAAAGGGGCAGAGATTAAAATACACGTATAGTACAATAGATAACCATTTAAGGGGCAGGATAAAATAAAAGGTATAATGATTGTGAGGTCTCATTATCAGGTCATGGTAATCTGTTGGTATTCAATTAGATCAATGGACTTGAAATGTAGTTCTTGAAGACGTTTCGCAGTCATCCGACTGGCTTTCTCAATTCAGAAACATTTCTGATTGAGAAAGACAGTCGGAATAGGACTAGCGAAACGTTTTCAAGAAAAAAACACATTTCAAGTAACCAGTTGATATACATTGAATAAACAGAGATACACGTATATAGTACAATAGATAACCATTTAAAGGGAAGAGATTAAATACCACGTTATATAGTACAATAGATAACCATTTAAAGGGATAGAGATAAAATACACAGTATATAGTACAATAGATAACCATTTAAAGGGGCGGAGATAAAATACACGTTATATAGTACAATAGATAACCATTTAAAGGGGCGGAGATAAAATACACAGTATATAGTACAATAGATAACCATTTAAAGGGGCAGAGATAAAATACACGTTATATAGTACAATAGATAACCATTTAAAGGGACAGAGATAAAATACACGGTATATAGTACAATAGATAACCATTTAAAGGGACAGAGATAAAATACACATTATAGTACAATAGATAACCATTTAAAGGGACAGAGATAAAATACACGGTATATAGTACAATAGTAACATTTAAAGGGGCAAAGATAAAATACACGTTATATAGTACAATAGATAACAGTTTAAAGGGCAGAGATAAAATACATGCAGGGTATCAATAAAAGTTCTATCGTTTAAAATGGTGCTAATTTTGCCCCAACCAAACGATAAGAACTTTTATGAATCTCCCTGATGGTATATAGTACAATAGAAACCGTTTAAAGGGACAGAGATAAAATACAGTTATATAGTAATAGATAACCATGTAAAGGGACAGAGATAAAAACAGTATATAGTACAATAGTAACCATGTAAAGGGGCAGAGATAAAATACCGTTATATAGTACAATAGCTAACCATTTAAAGGGAAGAGATAAAAATACACGTTATATAGTACAATAGATAACCATTTAAGGGGCGAGATAAAATACACAGATATAGTAATAGATAACCATTAAAGGGGAGAGATAAAAATACACGTTATATAGTACAATAGATAACATTTAAAGGGGAAGAGATTAAAATACAGTTATATGACCCGGCATATTGTTTTTATCTCGTCCCTTTAAACTGTTACGATGGTCTAGGACTTATGGTATCCTGCCCCTTTATATGGTAGCTATGTACGATAGACCGTGTATTTTATCTCTGTCCCTTTAAATGGTTATCTATTGTACTATATAATGTGTTTTTATCTCTGTCCCTTTAAACTGTTATCTATTGTACTATATATCGTGTATTTTATCTCTGTCCCTTTAAATGGTTATCTATTGTACTATATAACGTGTATTTTATCTCTGCCCCTTTAAATGGTCAGGGTTGCTATTTTGTACTAATACGGTAGTTATCTCTGTCTCCTTTAAATGGTTATTTTTGTACTATATAACGTGTAGTTTATCTCTGTCCCTTTAAATGTTATCTATTTGTCTATATACCGTGTATTTTATCCTGTCCCTGTAAACTGTTATCTATTGTACTATATAACACAGGGAATTCAATAAAGTTTTTTATCGTTTGGTTGGGTCCAAATATCACCATTTTAAACGTAGACTTTATTGAATAACCTGCATGGTATTTTATCTCTGTCCCTTAAAACTGTGTTACTATTGTACTTATAACGTTATTTATCTCTGCCCCTTTAAATGGTTAGCTATTGTACTATATACCTTGTATTTTATCTCTGTCCCTTTAAATGGTTATCTATTGTACTATATACTGTGTATTTTAATCTCTGTCCCCTTCAAACGTGTTAGCTATTGTACTATATACCGTGTATTTTATCTCTGTCCCTTTAAATGTTTAGCTATTGTACTATATACTGTGTATTTTATCTCTGTCCCTAAATGGTTATCTATTGTACTATATAATGTGTATTTTATCTCTGTCCCTTTAAATGGTTATCTATTGTACTATAAT
>JAACNH010003549.1:0-28356 GCA_019447015.1 Hymenochirus boettgeri
ATAACTACAGTAATGTGTTTATTATCATAACTACAGTAATGTGTTTATTATCATAACTACAGTAATGTGTTATCATAACTACAGTAATGTGTTTATTATCATAACTACAGTAATGTGTTTATTATCATAACTACAGTAATGTGTTTATTACTATAACTACAGTAACGTATTTATTATTATAACTACAGTAATGTGTTTATTAAACCTGAAGAATGAATGAAACTTCGTTTACTTACAACTTAAAAGGGCCTGTACAGTGTCCTAACTGCATATACCGATTAAGTAAACAATTGCACCAGGGATGTTATACTGTATGCGCCCATATATATTGGTATAAAGTAGATCATAGATCTCACATAATAGTGCCTTCTTCAATGTAAACATTTCTAACTTGTATAATACTCGCTTGACATAGTGTAAGTCCCAACTATTCCACTTATCTCTATTTAGTGCCTTCTCTGAATCTCTTTCTATAGAATGTAACATTGATGTAACTTAATATATAAAATTATACATTACAACAAAGTCTCCAGCACTCAACAGAACATTGCAAGTATAATAATAGAGTAATAGAGTTAGACATGTACTGCAAGCAATGGAGGACAATTCACCTGCACACTTAAGTTCAAATGATACCTATTAGTTACAACTCATTGTTTTTGGTAAACAAAAAAAAAAAACAATTGCTAGCTGACACGCCACTTGACGGCAGTATCCACCCCCAGTGTCAGTCCTACCTAATAACAAATATATGTTGCCGGCGGCTACCAGGCATACCTGCCGCTTCTCTCTTTATCTAGCATGCCCTTTCACCAGCCATAAGATATTAACTCTATATGAGGTCATGTATGTGATGCTCGTTAACGGTATAACTGTTTACGTATTAAGCTTGCCTACCTGTCTTCCCAATTAGGGTAATTGGAGTTTTAATATAGTGATTGTACACTACCAGGTAGCAGAGTATAAAAGACTTTAGGAAGTGTATTAAAAATGGGACATATGGTGGATTTGGTTAGTGAGAAGATACTCCCATATTTTTCATAACCACACAGAAGCGAATAACCATGCTATTCATGCTATCCAAATTGATTTTTTTTTTTTTTTTCATTTTACCAAGTGTGAAACTGCGAAATCATAAGAAATGCGCCCAATTCAAGGAGTAGGTACAGTGGGTATTGACACACAATGTTCTAGCATTTCTGTATTTTAATCCATTCATTCCATTTATTAAATGTTTTTTTCCAAAATCCAATCTAAAGTTTCGACCCTGTAATAAATATGGGGTCGTTATGACATCAATCAAAATGGCCAGCTTATCTATGATGGATGCATGATGAACATTTATAAATAGAGACTTACATTTATTTATTTAATCCTGAGGACCATAATGTCACTGTTAATCAATACTTAATGATTAAACTCCCCGCGGTGCTTCAAGGTGCAGTCCATGTCCGAGGCGATTATAGATATTTACTAGTTCCCAATGTGTAGAAGAGCCGATAAATAGCCAATGCCTATTTACTGATGCAGCATCTGACCACCTAATCATATTTTAACTCTGAACAATCAGAAGAGGATTAGAGAATTTAAGAATAATATATCCTTCTATTATTGTAAAAACAAACCTAAATGCTTAATAAATCTATGGAACTTAATGTACACCTTTATTCTGCCGTGTTATATAGCATTAGTTCTGCTGACATTTCTCTCTACTTCTCTTTATTAACTATCCAACATCTCCCATTAGACGTTAATACAACAATAAAGTACTGTAACTTCCTTTAAAATGGCAAAGGGACTGGATACCTCGACCCCAGCGTTTCTTTTGTATTAAAAGGCATGCAGGGGTTGGGGGGGGGCGGGTGCGATTACAACTATACAGAATGTGTCCATCTATTGTTCCACCAGTGTGAGGGGAAGTGCCAGGAAAATGAGGAGGAACGAATTACACCGTGCAGCCAGAGCTAGGTCTTCTGTTGCTTAGACACAATATATCAATAGATGGAAAATACATTGTTGTCACTTGAGAAATAAAGAAATAAATGAGAGATAACTCTGACACACCTGTGGACCTCTTTTATTTCCTGTGCTTCTTTTAATGATTTCCTTATTACAGCCAAACATGAGCTCGGCAATGTGAGCAACGAGGGTATAGTAAATAGCGATTGCAACAAATAGTCAGATACACCGTGTCAATGAAAGCTTGTGGTGAAATATTTCAAACATATCAGTTGTAGTCCCACAGTTAGAGTCAATGGTCATCATGTTACAAATAACTAGGAAAGATGCCAGTTGTAAGTTATCGCTAAAATTATTAAATGAAATCCCCCCCTCAAACTCCAAAATGACTATTAGAGGAACCCCAAGATTACTTATTCCACAAGATACGATATACATCCTGATCTTCACAGCAAGCATTTTAACCAGCTCACACATGTGCAGAACAATGCAGAGGAAGCAGGTTGTCCATAGGATATCTCGTCTAGTGATGAATTCACATCAAGGGCATATCCATATAATACAAATATGCTGCTGTGAAGAGGATGAAGTGTAATATCTTGTGGGCAAATGTGATGAAAGAACTTTCTTCCTTAGTTAGATTTTCTATGCGAGGGTAGGAGGGAAAGCTGCCTAAGAATAAATATAAACCAGCGCAGACTTGGCTACACCAGTGGTTCCACGGAATGCGTCAACATTTTGCACCAGACTGAAATCTAATCAAACCTACATTAAGTCAATGAAGCCAGGAATTTTGAATTTTCAACATTATCAACTGCTTTTTTACTTCTTAACACCATTTATACGAATTTCAATTTGATGACTTTTGACACTTTGAGTTTTCACTCTGACCGTTCGACGCTGAATATTAGATTCACCCCAGCCCCTCCCCCCCCCCCACAAATTCCAAAGGGGGACTCATCAATGAAATATGAGTCCCAGGTCAAATGACATCATGACCAATACACAATGTCATGTTAATAAGCAAAGAAGTGTGCCTGTCTATGCCTCCTAGGTGGGAAAATGAGAGAAAATCAGATGATGTTATGGGAACACTACCATGTAGTAATAACAGGACAATGCATTCTCCATCTTCATGGGATTTTGCAGTTATAATTTAATCTTTTTTATATTTGGCATGTGGTGGATGTGTCTACAGATATATGGGTGCGCGCGGGTGTGACCCGGTGGTCTTGAGTTTCACATGGTGCCCCCAATGACAAAGGTAAGAGGAGAGGTGCAGGTCCATCCCTGAACATGAATTCGCACCGAGCTATGGCCAAGTAAAAGCAAGGACCCAGGGTAGTCTTTCAGAATACTCACGCAGCCACGTGCTAGCCAGGGACACAGGGCGAGCTTAGAGCATTAATGACCGTGGCTAAGAGGGTGTGTAAGAGAAGAAGGCGTTTGGTTTATAGAGAACGGCAGACTTTGCACTGTCGGCTAAGATCCTCTTAAGTAGCGTATGGTTGCCATCTCACTGATGGACGAGTGCTGTAGCAGCCTGTTTTTAGGGGAGAGATGATAGAGAGGTTGGTTAGAGCGAGATATTTAAACTAGGTATTGGGGGGAAGGTAGCGTTATTAGCTAGTCTCACTGGAAGATAGTCCAGAAGTAAAGCAGGTGTAGATAGGCCAGTGCGAGTGCCGATGTAATAGGATACAGCACACGACGGCTTGTAAATATAGAGGATATGCCTTTGTGTATGCAGGCCAGACAGAGAAAAAAGGAAATGGGGGAGGAGTAGTGTTATGTTAAAAAGGAACTGAAGCCGAAATTTAAAAGAAGAGCTAACTGGCCAATATGGATGTAAGTGGAGGAATATGGGTGGGCATTAGCAACAGCAAAGGGGTAGTTGTGTGCTAATGCTAACGATTGTTTGGTGTCAGCTATAAGCCGCCAATGCTAAGCAGAGAGGCCGGTGAGTAAACTTCATATGCATGTTAGGCAAGGGCTGCAAGTTTGCTCCGGAGTTGCTCATTATCGCGGCAACTTTAGTTACCCTAGAATTGAATGGTGTCAGTGGAACTACCAACACGGAAAGGGCGGATGAGTTCTGAATTGCTGCAGGGAAATTTACTCCTCACAGTTGGCTTGAGCGCGTCCTACTAGAAGAGATGCTCTGTTGACGATCTGGTACTATCTAACCATTGTGGGGCTATTAAGATATAAATGTTAACTGGAGGCTTAGGAATAGTGACATTGAATAGTGGCGTTTAGGTCCGTTGTTAATCGAAAGGAATGTGCGCTGGGAAAACAAAGAAGTTACAAAGAATTCTTAGGTTCGGAAGGCATAATTTCCCAGATCAAAGCACAGCTCTTCAGAATCGTAAACTGGATATTTGATTATCAGGTATAAAGGTACTGAACAGATATGTGGACAGTGTCAGGGATTTTAAGCCAGTCACATCTAATTTAAACCCCTTAGGAAATATAAATGAGATAAAAAAATAAATCGCGCCCATAGTGCGCCTGAAGTCTGATTAGCGTAAAAGAGGCAGATGGAAAGGCCCAGAGGGAGAACAGAAAGGACTTAATCGGGATTATAAAAACCAGTGTACGTATGTGAAGTTAGAAAGCATCAAACTAGCTCTACTAAAAATAAATAATAGAAGTAGCCAGATAGCTGAACAAGCATCACTAAGCCTAAATTTTTTGAAGTAATAATAAGTAAGAAGATGAGGAACTTGAGAATGTGACCCTTAAGTAATCGGGGATAGTTAAGGTACGCCCGAGATGGCGTCGATTAAAGAAATGTCTGAATACTTTTTTGTAAACCCTGTATACATATCGACATACAAGTACAGATATCATAGAGTATAGTAGCATAATAGGTCTTAAAAACAGAATTTAGTCGAGACATGTGGGTAACCGAGGATATGTACTACAAGAAAGAACACAAGGAATAAGGTTAATATTAAAAATCTCCTGGACCGGATAAAATACCAATCCTCGCGGTACTTAGGGAGCTAAGTCAGGGTTTATCTAGGCCATTTTGTTACTGATTTGCAGATTCCCATCATGTCCCGTTGGTGTGCCTCTGAGATTAGCGAAAGCTGACTGAGTCGTAATTCCAATATTCAATACAGGCCGTAGCGTTTCACAGCATGGGGTAATTACAGGCATGATAAGTTAACCTCAGTGGTGGGAAGATCCTGGAAAGTATTGATAGTGGACAGTTTCTAAGAGTATGTTTTCAATGGCACTGCCATTATAGCTAGTAACCAGCATGGATATTAAGGAGGAATAGATCTTGTCAGACTAACTTGTTTGGCTTTTATGAGGGAAAGTCAAGTATGAAATTTGACTTGGCTAGCAGTAACAGAGTTACTTACACGAGATTTGAAAGGCATTTTGATACAGTCCCCCCATAGGCGCTAATGTATAGCTAAGGCCTTGGTCGGGAGGCCACATTTGTATGGATAGAAAATTGGTAATGAATTAGGATGCAGAGATTTTGATTAATAGGGCCTTTATCATTATGGAACTAAAGGGTTAAATGGGGTTAGCCCCACAGGGGTTCGTGTGTGGGGCTGGCTTAGTTATTTATCATATTTATTATAATTTTTGGAAGTGGGTATTGCAGCAACGGTTTTCTTGTGTTTTTGCTGACGACAACAAAACTTGTGTTGAACCATTAAACAACTTCAGAGGATGGTGCAATCGTATGCAGGGCGGATCTAGATAGATTGGTCCATTGGGCTGCTAGTGGCAGATGAGATCAATGTTTATAAGAGTACGGTGATGCATTTGCTTAAAAATCCTTGTGCTACTTAACTACTATAAATGGCTCTAGTGATTAAGTGATCCCCTGTTGAAGGGGGGGGGATCTTGGAGTTTGTGTGGATAACAAACTTAAAGGTACAAGCAACAGCAGAGCCAGCCATAGCTGTATTGTCTTGTTATAAGAAAGGAGGTTAGGATTGAAGGGAGGAATAATGTTCATTCCCCTCTTTACAAAGCATGGTAGGCCTCATTTGGAATAGGCATCTCAATTTGGAATCCTGTGTAACAAAAGGACATCTTGAAATGGAAAGTGTCAGAGAAGGCGGCAACTAAATTACAATAAGGGGATTGGGGTGCAGCTTGAATATGGACGGAGAACTGGAAAATTTACAATTATGTATGCTGGAGAAAAGTGCTTGCGTGGGGACTATGATACTGTGTATAAATACATTAACGCGGCAACATAATAAACTAATCTTGGGGCATGTTTACAATAGAAAATGTCAGAGGACACAAGGGACATCCCTAAGACTTGGAGAAAAAAAGGTTGTAGGCTTCAAGTTCGGAAGGTTTTTCACTGTGAGAACGGTAAGCTATGCGAACTGTCCTTCCAGTGGACATATGCTAATGGTAGTTCATTGGTCAGTTTCCAAAAAAAGATCGGATGAGGTTTCTGCCAAACAAGGAATGTTGCAGTACTGGTATTGATACATAAAGAAGAGTTGATCCGAGCGAAAATTTCCGATTGCACTTGGATGTCCAGTAAGGAATTTTTGGCCCCCTTCATAAATTTGGTGAGGTTTTTATGTCCTTCCTCTGGATCAACAGTTAGGTAGAAATGCGGATATGCTAGGATGGGTTAAGATGATGGGACATTATGTACTTTATTCAACTTCAAATACTATACTATACTATACTATACTAGTACCTCATTTTTCATGTTTAGCTTGACACTGTTTCGTAACATTTAACTGAGAAGGATGACACGCTTCCGATTAACATTATCACCATTATTCCACGAAATCTGGAATATCATGAAACAGTGTCTAACAGTTTGACATTTATATGTTAAGCATGTCGAATTATGCCTGCAGCGGAGCCCCAAGCAATCCTTTGCAGGAGGATCTCGTTTACCACTTAGTCTTAGTAACGGGTAAATATATCCAGTATGTCCCTAAAGAACCATTGCCAGACCTCATAAATTACCCAAATACATGTGACTTTGCATGACACACCAAATCCAGGCCAATGATATTTAAGGTTAAAAGTTATATATAACAGAAATAAAATAAAGCTGAATTCCTACATCATCCAATTAGTAAGGGATGTGACCAAGCCAAAGGTCCTATGCGGATACAAGATAAATAATCTATTGGACGATGGCCTGGCAGCCCCTTGATAAAACCCTATCAGATATTATACTGTTGTACGTGACTTTAACACCAGTAGTTAGAAGCGTTTTAAAGTTCTGCGTATAAGGCGCGCACCTATCAATCTGTACTTTAAAATGTTTGTACAGTGTTACATGACTTTTTTATAAAAAAACAACAGTTTTGTCATTTTACCTCTATTCCCTTGAAGTACCCAGGGTGAGGACCAACACCTAAGTCCTCCCCAATGTTTCACCTCTAATCCTGTATTAACCTTCTACAAGTTAACGCCAGTCGCTTAGCCAACACTGTTCCTAGCCTACATCTCCTCCAACAGAGAGTAACTATTTTCACATCTGAGCGCAGACGGAGGAAGAGAGAAGAGACACGTTTAATTCCTCACCCTGATACATTTATAGTAATATAGTAAAAGTGTGTGCACTTAATACCACACACATGGATACACTCAGCTGTACTGTTGTTAATTTTCATTTTCGTGATATGTTGTCAGTAATGTTAAAATAATCAATAGACCAATCAGATTTACACTTTTTACAGGTCTACTATTTGGAAAACACATGATCATTCTGATTGGTGCTCTCAGACAAAGGCAAAATGTTTGCACCTGTTATTAATAAGCCCATAAATGCCTGCACCTTCTTTTTTTAAACAATTTAAAGTGAAAAGTTCAGTGTAGAAATGCTTCTGGTGCTGCCCCCTTCCATTGCTGCTTATGGGTGATGAAGGGGGCAGTGCATGCACTTGACTTCCATGGCGAGAGGGTAGCCAGAGCTTTCAGTTTTCAACTTTCCTCATAGACGCACTCTGACATTCCATACAGCAATTAGTTTATCTATGGGCTGAAATTGTCTTGTATATGCCACCCATAAACTGCACGAAATTGGCTAAAAAGGAATTCACAATCTGTAATCTATTTGTAATTTATTTATACGGAAACTGTTTAGAATTTAGGGAACTCGGCAAAAACACCAGTAGTTTTTTTTTATAGATATTTTAACAGCCACGCAGAAATGGAACTTAACAGTTTTTCACTAATAAAAGTTACATTTTAGATTCATAAATCTAGCAACAAGCACCATCTGTACTGCAATGAACAGTTATTTTTATGACCTTTTCGAACTTCACATCCAAACAGAACTTTACAAGCGTTGTGGAGCGGTGACACAGTTATCATTATAACCCCCCCTTAATTCAAGGCGACTATAGAAGGACAATGAGAACGTTGGGAGCCTCCTGGTTAAACTCCATACAAGTGTCTTTCCTCCTACCTTTTAAAAGAATACAGAATCATGCTTCAATGCAAGCAGTACAGAGGGTGGTGTTTCCAGCGAGCACTGTCAGCTGTGACATCACAAACACCATTGCTCTGTCCAAAAGTCTCTGGTTTGAGCATCCCACTTGTGTCCTACTGCTGTAACAGAGAATAGTGGTTACTCATTGTGGTTAGCACTGATTCCTTGCTGCTCTGATGTCATGAGTTTGATTTCACCCATGGACACATCTGCAAGGAGTGTATGTCTCTCCCCGTTCTCCTCTGGACACTCCGATTCCCCACAATCATAAAGACATACTGATAGGTTGTGTGTCAAATAAATGTGCTTTGATGTAAGCTATTCAGGGCAGGCCTGATGTGATATATACATGTAATTGTAAAGCGCCACAGAAGATGCTGGGCTATATAAAATCCTTAATAATAATAATAATCGATCATCAGTTGTATCATAAGCCCCGCCTCCAAGCTTAATTTTAAAGCTAACCAAACCTGAAAAGAAAATTATTTTTCTCTTTTGGTGTCCATAGGCAGCAGAAATGGTTTTAGTTTTGTTACTAGTTCAGGTAAATTTTTTTTTGCAGGTACGGCTTTTACATAGCTCATCATGTGCTTGTCACAGAGAATCAGAGAGAAGAGGCAGTTGCGAAAGTATAACTTAAAAGCCTATAACTTCCAAACAAGGGGACTTGTATAGAGACTAATTATGAAGCTACATCCATGTAGACTAAAGTGAGTGTCTCGGACTTCTGCACTGGGGCCACTTCTTTTATAAGTTCGGAAAGGGTTTTTCACTGTGAGAACAGTAAAGCTATGGAACTGTCTTCAGTGGACGTTGTTATGGAGGTTCATTGGTCAGTTGAAAAAAAAAATGGATGAGTTTCTGCAAACAAGGAATGTTGCAAGTTACTGGTATTGATACATAAAGTAGAAGTTGATCCAGGGAAATTCCCGATTGCCACTTGAGTCAGCAGAAGAGATTTTTTCCCCTTCATAATTTCGTGGGTTTTTTTGCCTTCCACTGGATCCAACAAAAGCATGATAGCTGCTTAACTGTATATCTCGAGACATTAGCGATGAGCATATTAGGTTACTGGATGGTATTCTTATTCAACCTCAAATACTATACTATACTATACTATACTATACTATACTAACTATACTCTATACTATATTAAAAAATATTTTAGGGTGAATATGACAGGATAATTTATGGATATCAAAACAGACTTAGAAGGGGGCATTGAGAGCAAAGTCTGTGTTGCTGATGACACTAACTATGCGAGCTTTGGAAACTTCCAATGATGTGCAAGTGCTGCAAGCAGACATAGATAGATTATCAAAATGGGCAACAGAATGGCAGATGAGATTCAATGTTGATAAATGTAAGGTGATGCATTTGGGATTTAATAATCCCTGTGCCACCTACACCATAAAAAAACCCTGTGTTAAGTGCATCTGTAATGGAAAAAGATTTGGGGTTCTGGTAGATAACAGACTTACCTGTAGCAAAACAATGTCAGGTAGCAACGGCTAGAACTAGCAAGATATTGTCTTGTATAAAGAGGGAATAGATTCAATGGAGAACATTATTCTGAAGCAGTTCAGAGAAGGGCAGCTAAAATAATAAAAGGGAATGGAGAGGCTTGACAATGCAGGCAGATTATACAAGTTAGGGGCTGTTTACATTGGAGAAGCGACATTTGCGTGGGGACATGATCACCTTATACAATTGGTATTAATGGGCCATACAATGAGCTCTCTGGTGCATTGTTCACTAATAGGTCAATCAGAAGACACGTGGACATCCTTTAAGGTTGGAAGAAAAGAAGTTTCATCTTCAGGTTTACAGTTGAGACGGAGTGTGAAACGGTGGAACTGTCTTCCAGCGATGTGGTAATGGTAAGTTCACTGAACAGCTTTAAAGTGGGCTGGTTAAGTTTCTAAAATTAAATAATATTGAGAAATATATATACTATTATTACAGTCAGTTCTGATTGATCCAGAGGCTGTAGCTGAGGTCCCAGAATGACACCTGTTTGTGGGCCTATTAGCTTCACTCTACATTAAACTGGTGTTTTTCTTTTTACCAACCAGGGAGGGTGGTCTTAATGTCTTGTCTCTAAATTGAAATGATTTAAGTATTTGTCATTATATTCTTTGCATGGAAGCAATTTGTACCCCATAAAAGCCATTTTATAGCCACTATGTGAATTGGCCTTTTTATATAATTTCCTAACAATAGTACCAGGGAAATACAATTATAAAGCTTAAAAAGAAATAAGCACTTCTTAAAAGGAATTACCTGCCTGGAAATAAACTAACATCATTTTACTTTTAGTGAAAGAAAAACCCAACCAAGGTCATTGTTCAGGAAAGAAAACATGTCTGGCCAATTGTAAAACATCTTTAATAAAGCAGGAATGATGGACCCATTGAAAAAAAGGCCCTAAGAATGATTTCATCTGTTATGAAGAAAAATGCCTCCAGGAATCAACCAGCCCAAGTAAAACCTTACCCAATACCGAAGGTTATAAATTGTCAGTAAGGCGGAGGCCCTACTACAACAGACGGTAACGCGTGTAAAAAGCACAATCGCAATGCAGGGACTTACTGTACATTTGTGCTGCAATTCACACAATTCCGTAGTGCAACAATATTTCACTACAAAAAACGGATCACAGCGCACACAGCGTGGCCACCCACATTGTAAGGCACTGGCATGAGATTCTCACAAGCTAATGGATTGCAAAATGCAATCAGAAAATGCACCAGTGGGGTATTCTAGAATATAAAAGGGAACCAGTACTGACTGTACCACATCGTCCCATTTCCTGATAAGATTTATAGTGCATTATCCAGCACTGTTACTGCCACATCACCTAAGGATGGGTATTTTTACCCCCAAAATGTGAACACGTTGGAATCCATTGTACTAGTAGTAAAAAAATAAGAGAAGAGGGTACGGAAAAAAATATAAGCCAAGAACTAAAGGGCTTTAAAGACCCCCTCATCCAGACCATCCCTGCCCACTGGCCCCACTGTATGTAATGTATGTAAAGGTTCTTATTCATCCAGGTCATAGTATATCTGTTGTATCCAGATAGATCTACTGGACTTAAAGTTTAGTTCTTGAAGAACATTTCGCTAGTCATCCGACTAGCTTTCTCAATTCAGAATGACTAGTACAAGAATCTGTGGCAATATGTACCCTGGAAAGTCCAATTAGCATATAACAGCCAGGTGTTAGGGACCTTCTCAATGCAAGTTGTGATCGCATTGAGGTAAGAGGTGTTATCTAAAATGCCCGGGGTAAGGTGTCAAAACAGCATTGTACAGCATTGTAGCAGACAGTTGGTGTTGATACTCACCTCTATTAAGACTTGTGTTTCGTTATTTTCATAGAAATTGCCTCTTTGACACCTCTCTTAAACCAGTCCTGTTCCTTTGCCAAGATGTTGATATTACAATCTTCAAAGGTATGTACTTTTTCCAAAAATGCAGGTACATGGCTGAGTCCTGATCTGAGGACTTGGCTTTTTCGTAGTGGGTGTGGTGCAGCTGCTGTTTTGTCTCCCCCACATTCAAACAGAGCATTCTTCACTGCACTGCGTATATGATGTCGCTCTGCTTAGTTTCAATATGCTGCCTCAGTGTGTTTTAAAGCAGACAGGGATACGTTTGTTTTGAAAACTCTTCTTAATTTCCGGAGACCCTGCTACATAGGATGACCATGTTATTTCTCCTGTCTTGCTTTTCCCCTTCACTGTTGGTATTCGTGTTCTTTTCTTCTTCTACCCCTTTTAACAAAAGCCCAATCCGGATATCCCACATCCGCCGCCGCTAGCCTTCGCCTCTGTGCTAGTGGGATGTTCTCAGCTCTGTGTTGCAGGGTTCTGATGACACCCAGCTGTTGATCTAAAGGGTGGTGGGAGTCAAACATCAAATCTGATCTGTGTGTGTTGGTTCGCTGTAAACCTCTACTTCCAGTTTACCATTCTCCCGACATTCTACCATGCAGTCCAAGAAAGCCAGTGTTTTGATTTGTACCACTTCCCTTGTCTATCTAAAGATTTGCCACAATAAGTGAAACTCGAGATCCATAGGACATTCATGTAAAACTAATCCCTATTTTGAAATAGGCACTATTAAGGCATAAGTCCAGTGGGGAACACACCTGTCTGGGTTAAGATCTGTTCTGCTGGTAAGGGCGTGTCTTGGCTATCCATTTCCACAGCCTCTTTGGTGGGTATACAGGTGAAGAGAGAATGTCACATCATAGGACACCATAGTTTCTTTGCACCGAGTATTATATCTTCAATCGTTGGTGAAATCCTGAGAGTTCTGGATGTGATGCTTAGAATTCCAACCATGACCCTAAGATGTTGGCTAGGTATTTTGCCACCTTGTATGTTAGAGAGTTGATGCTGCTGACTATAGGTCTTAGTGGTGCCCTTTCCTTCTGTATCTTTGGTAGTCATATATATATATAGTCCATATATGTATATATATACATGGATGTTCCTCACCAGGGTAGAGGCTTAAGGAGCCTGACGTGTTTCAGGCACACTACCCCTTCATAGGCCTGGCTGTATCAATGGTGGACTGCCATGCATCTCGATTGTGCAGAGCCTTTGCTGATCTACAAGGTGTATTTGGAACCTGGCAAGGGGTTCAAGGCAAGCGGCTCCTAAACCACAGACAGGGACGATGGGTCAATGTTCTTTTGAATTCTGCCTTTACCATACAAACATTGTTTTTGCATGCACTAAGAAGATTCATACTGGAAGTCAAGCGTTAGGTCTGGGGATTGAGCACCCAGGCCACTCTGCAATTAAAGTGAGCTGGTTACATTCTTGGGTGGGGGATAGCAATATAATAAGACCATGCACATCAGTCTTACAAGCCCATGTATTTTATTGTGTCATACATGGGTACACAAAAGTGTAATGTTTCGGTACACAGCGGTACCTTCTTTGTCTGAAGAAGGTACCGCTGTGTACCGAAACGTTACACTTTTGTAACCATGTATTATTTGCTGTTATCCACCACTTACCATGGTATGCCATTGCACTCAGCCACTTCTGTTGCTTAACTACTTCCACTAGGTGTTGTGCGGGTCATCTCTTAGTTTTCTTGGGTGGGGAAGGTTACTTATTAAGCACAGACAAGCCAACACACTTAGTCCATTATAGGACATTTATGTTATATTAGTCAACAGGAAACAACCCAGTTAATAGCAAAGTATAAAGTAAAGTATAGGGAGTCGGCATCAATTTTTAGGTGAGAACACCCGATGTCTGTAGCCTCATCTTTCAAAAATGACAGACACAATCTGTAAGATTGTGTTTGTCATCTTTAAAAGATGCAATGTGTGTACCCAACTTAAAGCTCGTACAACATGTAGATAATTTTCACACCAATTACAGCCGAACGACCCATCGACAACATTCGTGTGAAAATGAAGCTTAACGCCTTCCAAGACAACGATCAATGACTATTTCCGTTTTTTTTTCTGATAATGTACACCTGTATGTTAATCCCATCCAGGAACTATGATGTTCAGGAGCAAAATAAGTGCATCCTTAGGACTGTGTGTTCAGGCTAAACCATATTTCCATAACTTAAAGTTGCTCATTAGAATAATTTATCACTTCCTTATTACAGATAGACTCATATGAAATAACCAAAACCTTTTGCTATAGCATTGCTTGTAGTTTCGTATATTCTCTGGAATTACATTGAAAATTAAGTGATACATTAATTTAATCAATGCAGCTTGGGGACATAAGTCAGGGAAAAAAATAGTTTCAGCCCGAACGTTTTGTTAGTGAGATCACAGCAAAGATTTGAAAGGTAGTCTTTTTAAACAACTGACTGCTCTTTGGCTCCTCCCATAGTCAGTGCCACTGGCAGATTTTTTTTGTGCAAAAGTAAACAAGTTTAAGAAAGGAAGGGTTGACTGTGGGAGGAGCCAGAAAGCAATACAGTATCCCTTTTGCAGTTTGCAGAGGTTATTAAATTTCATATTTATAAAGAATACCAATCCAGTGATGGACCCCTCGCTAAGAAACACCTTCAATTAACACGTAATTTAAAGGAAATGCCGCCCTATTACTAACTTTAAGAATCATGTTAAGCGTCATGCCAATTACTGACTTGTAGCTGCAGAGGAGAAGCCTCTTCTGTGCTGTGTAAAACGTTGTACCAGCTAGCGAGGGATCGGGCTATGAGAGTAACACTAGAAACAATACCAAACAATAGATAAACTTATTGGGCCATATTTATTAAGGCGCGGCGCGGTAAAGTTAAAAAACGCTACTGTTTTATGTTATCTAAAATAATGATAAAGACCGAAATCTGCTAAAAGTGATCATAGATTTACTATCCCCATAGAATACCATTGCGGTAGTATACTGGTTCTATGACCAAACGTTTGTTAAATAACTAATGTTCGGTGTTGAAATGTACGAGTGTGGCCGTACATACCGATAAAGTGCAGTATTGGTAAATTGCGATACCGACTTTATGAATATGGCCAATTGTGTTCAGAAAACCCCCAAAACCTTCATTTCCCTAACATTTGATTAAAGGGTGACTGTGGTCTCCATCTTCCAAACTAGTAAGGATTATATAAAAAGCCTTCCAACATACCTTCAAAAAAACCTAAATCACATCTCTAGATAAAATTTGTGGAAAGGTTCAGCAATATTATCCTGCATGGACACTTCCTTTTTTTCAGTCAGGTGCCCAGCTTGTAGTTATGTGACCAGGCTCTGCCTGCACTAATAGGTCCACTTCTCAACTGGTATTTTTCCAGGTACTTCCTGATTTCCCCAGCATTAAGTCTTTACTAAGCATGCTTCTCCCCAGGGCAGAGGGGCTAGCAGAGGTCAGGTGATGTCACTCAACCTACTGGAAGCAGGAAGCTTGAACATTACCCCAATGTAATTTCTCACAGGCTCCAGCTAGAGATGTTGATTGTCGGCTCATATAAAGAAAATACTTCAGGCTTTCATTAACCCTTATTTGTTTGAAGACCACAGTTGCCCTTTAATGTAATTACCTGATAAATGAGAAAACTGCCAATGTGTAATCTAACGATGGTACAAGTGTTCTGGAAACAGACATTGTATTTGCTGAACACAGCATGCGCTGTCACTTATTAACTATGCCGCCTGCGTTAAATGTAACAAAACACGTAATAACTCAGCATTCTATCCTATTAGCCAAATAACTGTATTTTTCCCTCACTTAAGGAACATATTTTTGGTGCGCAGAGGTAAAATAATAAGACTTTCAATTTCAGTCTTAGAAAAAAAAAACGGCCCCATTTTTGAGGCTCCATCAATTTACCAATAATTAATAAGGATGTGAAAGAAGAAACAGAATCTCCGGTTCTTTTGTTAAATGAGAAATCTACTTGAGTTACTACATCATCATTGGCGATTTATAGGAAAACGGAAAGATCCGTGTGAATCAGAAGCAGAGAATAGGAAAAGCTTTTGCATGTGTGAGTTAGCACTGTCAGTAAGGTACTGATATTAGAGATGTTCGAAACCAGAGAGTTTAGTTCCAGAAGACATTTGGAAAATTCGAAAACTAACCCAATAGAATATTCAAAGTTGAATACATTATTCGTATAGATAAACCCATGAAATTCTCAAAGTTTCGAAATGTTTTGGTTTCGAAAAGTTCAGATGTTCTACAGAACTTTGAAACTGGCAGATACAAATCAGATTTGAAATAAACTCAAAATGTATCCCTACTGACAAACAGATGATCATATTCCCATTGGATAAATACTTTATGCTGTATATAGATGTTCGAAACCAGCAAGTTCCATTCCGTTTTTGATTTTAGAATTTTTAAAAAAAACAGAAAATTTGAAAATCCGAAAACAAACCCATAGAAGCCAGTTGGGCAAAAAAAACTAAAAGATCTGAGAAAATAGGGTCAAGGGGAACACGACAAATCACCCAAACTTGAAATGAACTTCCTTTACACAACAAGCATTTTCAAGTTTTCACATATATAAAAGGCTACTTTCGGTAACCTTCAAAAGCAGCCTTGTATATTCGGAAACCCTTGAAGTGCCTTGATCTTTATATCGGAAAACCTCGAAAGTAGCCTTGTGTATTTGGAACACTCTAATGTAGCCTCCTAAATTTAGTAACTCTGAAAGTAGTTTCTTATATTGGGTAACTCTCGAAAGTAGCCTCATATATTTGGTAACTCTCGAAACAAGCCTCTTTATTGTGTTGTCTCTGAAATTAGCCTGTATATTAGGAAACTCTCGAAAGTAGCCTCGTATATTGGGTAACTCTCGACCACGATTGTCCATAACATGTTGTGTATCCAATAAATAAGAAATTTCATGTATTTGAGTTGCATGAAGCCCTTATTTGGTACCTCATCTTCATTTGTTTTTCTACTAAGCCCCCCCCCCGATCCACCATCATATTATTAACATTTTGAAAGTAATGGTAGCAAGAAGTTTTACAGCGGGGTTGTGTTTAGTGTTTCCAAATAGAAAAACCCTATTTCACTTTCTTTCAATTCCCATTCAGAAAATGAAAAATCACTTTAATCAATCAGTTCCTGCAATACTTTCTATTATGCTTTATTGTTTATAAAAGCCTGATATTTCTTTTCTTTATTCTTCCCAGCAATTGTGATAAAGGGGAGCGATGTGTCTTCGGGCAACACAAATGAAATAAAGTAGATTGAAAGGAGATGAAATAAATTGATTTCCCGTGAATGCTTATATATAGACGGAGACAAGCAGCCAAATGAATCAACGTTGGAAAGAAGGTTTAGATAACATTGTTGACTGGCACATAATCTTCGGTTGCCAACTGTAAAAAGGCTTTTTTTGTTGCGTATGAGGAGCACTTCTCATGACGCAGGATTTCAATAATATTAAGTAATAGAAAATGTACAGCATTGTGCATGGCAGACAGTTGGTGTCGAACCCCCCCCACCCCTATTCAGTCTTGGTTACTTTATTTTCACATAAATGGCCTCCTTGACACCTCTTTCAGTCCTCATCTTCTTACTATTAATATATTTTAAAAAAATGTAGGTTTAGTGATGCGATGCTTTCAAATCTTGTAAGATGCAGAATCAATACTATACGATTAACCTACACTGTTACACTTGTAAGGGATAACTAGAATTCAGCCTGTAGTGGCTAATAGTTATCACTCACAGTCAAGCCACTGGTTAATATCATCAATAAAACCAATAATTTATTCATCATATACATTGCTGAATAGAGAAAGCCAGTCGGATGACTAGTGAAACGTCTTCAAGAACTAAACTTTAAGTCCAGTTGATCTACTGAATACAACAGATATACTTAGTTTGGGATCTATCCAATGGAAGAAGCCCTTCTTGCAGAGCATTGGTTAGGCCCTTGGTCAAAATGGGGGTGAAGCAACAACTCTCAGTTGTCCTTTTAAAATGGCCATGGTCACAAACATAAAGATGTAGTTTTTTTCCTAAATATTGTCCCTAATTTTATCATTTCCACAAACATTAGATCCATTCATCTATTGTGCTGCATGCATGATGATTTCTCAGCAGACAAGCCATTCATTTAGCAGTAGATGTAGGTCTCTCTCATTAGTGGTATCTCATTTGTATCTAAAAACTTTAACTGGCAGCTCAATTACATTCTGCATTGATAGAAACGTTTCACTAGAGATGTCCGAACTTCGCAAAATCCGGTCCGCTCGAGGATCGCGAATTTTCGAAAAAATCCGAAAATTCGAAAATCCGCGAGCGGACCCGTTAAAAATAAAAATACCCTTGAAATAACGAGATTTTGTTATTTTCGAAAATTTTCGAAATTACGAGTTTTCACGTATTTTCGGGAATTTTCGAAATTACGAGTTTTCATGTATTTTGGAAAATATGTTTTTCGAAAATACAAGTAATCCTCGTAATTTCGAATATTTTCGAAAATACGTATGTTGGAATAAGAGAAACCCTTGTATTTCGAAAATTTTCGAAAATACATGTTTTCCCGTATTTTCCGGAAATTTTCGAAAATACGTGAAACTCGTAATTTCGAAAATTTCGAAAATACGAAAAATCCGCGAATCGGAAGTTCGGAAGGCGCAAAATCCGGAAAAACCGCCGTTCGCGAACGGGATAAATCCGCGGCGGATCCGGGTTCGGATCCGCGAACCGGCCATCCCTAGTTCTCACATGTCCTTCTAACCAAACAATTGATTCACATGGAACCAACACAGACAAGAAAAGACAATACCATGGCAATATTGGTGCATGATAAACCCCTTTCATACAAAGAGAAGAGACTTTGCTTTCCATCTGTAGTTTGCAAACAATTGTTTAGACTGTGTGATTTACCTTTATATAACATGCTGAATTTTACAGTTGCATCCAAATACTTTGCATCCCCCTGAAGGCAATTGTATTACCTGCTTTCTTCCTATCAAAACATATAAGACTCTTTACTCATCTCTTCCCCAGACTATAACATACACCCTGTTCTTTATCATACCTTATCTTGCCATGGCCAATTTAACAGATATGGAATGACGTTTCTAAATGACATTGGTCTCTTAGAGCAAAATTAATAATCATTTGTCATAGCTACAAATTAACAGAGAATCCAATCTACCTGTACATACTGTACCAAATTCCCATTTATTATATTTTAATACCATTGGTAAATTATTCATCCTTTATCTTAATATCCAAATTTCCCTTCCATTCTAGGCCCAATATAATGCTGACACGAATCCTGAATGTGAGAGAAAATACAAGAACAAGTGATTGGGCCTATGAATTCTTTTAGATTTTATGAAAATTATTACAATACAGAAAGGGGAACCTGGTCAACCCATTCAAATCAGAATGATCTGCTATACTTACTGGCCATTCCAATAAATCATTCAATCCATTCAAGAGTTTCAAAGCTATAAATTGTAATTAGCTTATGGAATGATGTTAAAGCCTCTTAGAAAGTATAGTTTTTTCTGAAGGGCTACCATGGTAATATGAAAACTTCCCAGAAGTCTCTCGTCATCTTATTTGCATTGGAGAAGGGAGCTCTATGGCTTAACTCTCACATCTACTGTCAATATTTTACAACAATAGTCAAGTTAGCCAAAGCCAAAATGCAATGTCAGTGCACACAGAGACGTCTTTGTAAAATACCATTGTGGCTCAGTATTTTCGAACAGTTTTAAAGGCCCAGTATTGAAAATCTGCATCTTTACAAATATGCCTCTAACATCTAATAATGTTTCATCACATCAAAACACTTGGACCAAAATGTCTCCTCCCAGTAATCTGTATTTCCCAGCACTATGGGTCATATTTATAAGTGATAAAGTCATCTTCATTTGTAATTTTAATGGACTCTAGTGCTATGTTGCACCCTGAAACTTTTTGTGCACTTTGCAGAAAAATGTGTGGTGAAAAGTCTGCAGGTTTTATAGAGGCAAAAAAGTCATTTAGCCCCATAAACTACTCAAATAATTTTGTCAATACAGAAATATCTGTCCAACTTTTATTCTGCAGAGTAGAGTGACTGGCACAATTAGATGGCAGTGACCATTTTAGGATGAGGGCATGAAAAAATAGGTGTCTACATGTAAAACTAATCTAAAGTCTTCCATTATGAAGCTAACAGAGGTGACAACGTAGAGAAATGCGTAGAGTTTCTTGTAGGACATAGGATAACTTATTCTTGTAAGAGAAATATGAGGCAAAATTACTATTACAAACAGCTTATTCTAAGCAGGTAGGTTAAAATTACGAGAAGTTTCTAACCTTCTGGACATTAGAGAAATGGAGAAACTAAGGCTATTGGATATTTGTTATGTAATGAGGCAAAAAATGAGCGGTACAGATCAATATCTGATGCAACAAGAGGTGCAAAAGTATGCTATTAATCTGCAGCCAGCAACCAATCAGATCTAACTGCAGTAACCTACTAAAAAGCCAACATCTGATTGGTTCCTGAAGATAAATAGCACAGGAAACCTTTGGAGTTTTTTTTTTTTATTATATCAGCCCTTTTAATCTCTGCAGTAAGAACAAAGGGTGGTTTATAGGTGGGTTTTTTTTAGGGGCTTAACACAGAAGGTAAATTGAAGGCAATTAAAAAGCTACTAAGCAAATATATAACTGATTATATAAGGGGAAAAATCTAGGCTAAACCTCTGTGGTTTGATAAAAATGTTAGTGCAGATGTGTGTAAGAACTGGGTCAACTGAATCTTTTATTAGGTACAAGGAGGCAAACAATAAAGCAAAAAGCAATCAGCAAGCAAAATCTGAATATGAAAATGTATTACTGAGAAAAACAAACAAATCCCTAATTCTTTTTTTCTATGAAATGAAGAAACAAGACAGGGTGTGACCCTAACTGTTATAGTCTGGCAAATTGAGATTTAACCTTTTCTTTTAGTTTTACCCAAGTAATGAGGGGTTCCAGGATAATGGATCCACTTCTATACTATTAAAATTGGGATGTTCTGACCAAGCAGTAAGTTCAAAGAGAGACTATTTAAAGGTAAAGAAAGGTCCGGGACCAGTAGGTATTCACCCAGGGTTCTATAGAAGATAAACTCTTGGATTTCCAGATCACTTTATCTAATTTTTCAGGATTCATACATTTTTTATTTTCATGATTCTAAAGGGGTCAGTGGGTGGTGTGATTTATTTGGATTTTGCAACAGCAGTTGACCTCATAGAAAGGTAACATATTAAACAAACAAACTCCAACCTTATAATGCCACCCTTCCACTCCATCCCATGATGTAGCCAGGGGAAGACCTAACTGCTAGGTCCTAGGTAAGATGTATTGCCTACAGTTGTGCTACACTGGGTCCAGTCCCCCCCACCGCCCGCAGAGCCAAACTTGGGCAATGGAAAGACATGATTTTTGCAATGCACGTAGATATGTATTTAGGAGGGGTGTGGGTTACTTCCGTGCTATGGTGTGTGATAGGGAATGTCTACTTAAGTAGGGTGGCTGCTGAAGTTGTCCACTGAATTTTTATAAAATCTTTAAAAGTATCTTGCGTGCGCTTGGGGATATGGGTGGTGGAAGGGTTAAAACAAAAAGTAAAAAATAAAAAGCTAAGATCAATATCGCTGTAAAAAAATCAGTTTTAAAATGACACTTCCATATATTAAAATTCTTAAAGGGTATGTCCACCCTTAAACCTATTTTTAATATAGCCTTCCCCGGTCCCCCAGCCCCACTGCATTATTTTATTTAGAAAGCCCCCAAACTTTACTTACCTCCCCTCTTTCCTCCGCCGCGCTCCCGGCCCTCTGCTTGCGAGAAATGCAAGCAGAGGGGCGGGACGGCAGTCGCGTCTGTGATGGCTGAGCGGCAGCCAATCACGGACGCGGTGCCGGCAGCTCACTTCGGCGGAGGAAAGAGGAGAGGTAAGAAGAGTTTGGGAGCTTTCTAAAAATAAAAATCATGCGTTGGGGCTGGGGGACCAGGGGATACTATATTAAAGGGGATTATGTGTAGGGGGAGGGAACGGAGGGAGGAGGAGGGAGAGGGAGGGGGAGAAGGGCTGCAGTACACATGCCAAACTTCTCCCGGAGGCCAGGTAGGAGCAGAGTCCTATATTGGACTTGCTAGCCTCCTGGTGGGCAGTTTTGGGACTTTGGGTGGGGACTACAGGAGAACCCTATGGAGCTGGGATGTGAGGTAAGGATTAAACTACACTACATGGTGGGGCCAGTAGTTGGGGGATTATAGTTTTGGGGGTGGACATGCCCTTTAAAACACTCACTTGTGACTATTCACCACTAGGGGCACTCGGTGGGGGTTTATACTCTGTGCTGTTCTGATGCTGCTTGGTCGTATAGCTCCCAAAAACCACTGCACACAGGATAAGGTTGCCAACAAACTTTATTATAGCAATTCAAAACAATAAAAAACACTAAAAAAACCTTGCAGAAACAGTCCATTAGCCGTTTTTAAAGTTGCAACTCTCTGCTATGGTGTGGCCCCTTTAAACTCGTGGTGGTTTTGTGATGAGGTATAATCCACTTAGTATGGCTTGTGAGGTTGTTCCTAGCGTTTCGCTGTTTTAATCCTTACAGCTTCATCAGGATCCCTGAGGATAAAGTATTTATTATAAAATAAAAAAGGAACCTGGGAGTATAAGTTAGTACATAGGGGAATATATTTGTCTTGTAAAGATCCTTGTCAGATTTACTCAGCTCCAGATGCCAGTTAGGAGAGGTTACAGAACACCACATTATCAATGTTCCAGTTTAATAATATAATGAACCCATACATATTTATGAAGAAGGAGAAGAAGGACATACTGTGAAACAAACAGAGCATTCATCTCTGAAAATCATACATTGTTTACATGGAGATCATGTGTCAGATTGATAGCTTTTCTGGAAGAGAAAATTAGATTTCTTGGCAAATAATACATGTGTATCCAGAATTTATTAAGAATAAATTAAAGTGAATCCATCTTGTGGAAGTGCCACTGTGTGGAGAAACATATCAAAAAACATGTAGCCTACTGCAGGAAACCATTTTATTTACAAAGAAAAAGAAGATGACATACTGTTTGATTCCTTACCAGCAGTGTCTTGATAGTAATTCCTCCTTGAGCTGCGTCTATTTGCACAAAACTCATCCGGCTTGTGCTTGCAGGTGAAAGCAGAGTGCACACAAAAAGTAGGTAACTAAAGGTGATGTAGTGTGTAGCGCACAAGCTTTGATTTTGTGTTCGCACACATGGTACATTTTTTGCACAACGATTATAAATTAAGAGGAAGATTGCTTGATGGGATTTATTTGAACCTTCCCAAACTTTGCTTTACGTGAATGCTGAGTAGTTCTGCAATGTTAATATAAACCTCTCTCTCAGTTCATGTGAAAGTTCTCTCCGCACCCATGATTAGTGAGGTCTGTGTTGATAGTTGCTGCTTCTTCACAATATGATTAACTGGAAATAAAAATGTGCTTTAAGGACAATTATACTCACCTTACCCATACTCCATCCTGAATAATACTCAGGTTGATGACCTAAACCACCATGTCCTCACTCCTGGGTACTTTACAGATCAGCTGTTATATTATGCAGGGAGCTAATAAACTAGTAACCCTTATCCTTTGTTCTGGTAGTTCAGGATTTGGCCAGTAGAGTTCACTGTGTAAAGTATATAAAGGGAAGCAGACATGTGCTCAGCCTCTTTCTGACTTGGAGTTTCCCCAGAGGGGCCTGGGACTTAAATAACAGGTAGACCCAGTTAATTGATATTAGATTCTGTTATAGAATACTCCAGGAGTGATAAATAGGAGTAGGGTAGCTATTGAGCAGCCTGAGCTCAACAAGGAGATTTAGTAAGGACCAGAGTCCTGGGTATACCACCCAAGAATAGGGACATAGTGCCAGACATACAGTAGGGGTGAAAATTCCACTACAGTGACCAGAGAGCTGGGGTGGCACTAACAAGCTGATTGTTATTTATGCTGATCTCACTGGTTTGTACAATTTTGAACAATTTCAACAATTTTTGAACTGTCCTTTATTAAAATCCTGTTATTTCCATTATTTCCAGACGAGAAGTTTTTCTGCAATACCTGCATAGCTGTGTCTACCTTAGGAGAGGACAAGCAAAGCCTCTTCGTGAGAAAGGATACATTCTCAAAAAAGATGGGGTGGAAGAAAATCACCTATCCATGTCTTGTCATTCGTCTTGGCTATTTCTGGCTATTCTTTCAGAACAAAGAATACAACACTGGATACAGACTCATCTTGGAACCATCTGCCTGGTTCGGAACTCACCAGGTGTATCAGATAACAAGGTCTTTCTCATCATAGTAATTCCATTTTCTAATCAGGCAGGTTCAGAAGTATTTGGAAAGGTGAATTGATACACTACTTCAACTACAGGAGTCTGTGGAGGTTTCGATTCATCCAGGTCATGTATATCTGTTGTATTCAGTTACATCAACTGGACTTAAAGTTTGGTTCTTGAAACGGTTTTCCTAGTCATCGACTGGATCTCTCATTCAGAATGACTTGTACAAGAAACTTGTTCTGAGACCAGAATATCAAATTTACAAGGGAAGAGGTACAAAACAACAAAACTGGCTTTTTGAGGCTTGGTAGAAGTCAGGGAGAATGGTAAATTGGAAGTAGAGGTTTACAGAAAACCAACACACACAGATCAGTATTTGATGTTTACTCCCACACCCTTAGATCACAAGCTGGGGGTCATCAGAACCCAGCAACACAGAGCTGAGAACATCCCCACTAGCACAGAGGCGAAGGCTAAAGAAATGAAACATCTCAGAGGAGCCCTTAAAACTTGTGGATATCCAGACTGGGCCTTTGTCAAAAGAAAGTAGCAGGAAAGAAAAGAACAGGTATACCAACAGTGATGGGAAATGCAAGACAGGAGAAAGAACATGGTCATCCATATGTAGCAGGGGTCTCCGAGAAATTAAGAAGAATTTTCAGAAAACATCGTTTCCCTGTCTGCTTTAAAAACCGAACAACACACTGAGGCAGCAATTGGTACATCCGAAAGACCCGATAACGAAACACAAGAAAAGCGACATCATTCACGCAGTGCAGTGCAGTGAAGAATGCTCTGATTTGTATGTGGGGGAGACCTAACAGCAACTGATCAATGTATGGCTCAGCACAGAGAGCCAATTCCTCGGGTCAGGACTCAGCCGTGTACCTGCATCTTAAGGATAAAGACATACCTTTGAAGATTGTAATGTTAACATATGGCACGTGACTGGTTCAAGAGAGGTGTTAAGGAGGCCATTTATGTAAAAATAAAGAAACCAAGCCTGGGGGGGTTCGACACCAACTGTCGCCATGTACAATGCTGTTTTGACACCTTACCCTGGGCGTTCCAATAACACCTCTGTGATATGCTAATTGGGATTTCCAGGGTACATATTGCCACAAATTCTTGTACAAGTCTTCTAAAAAACTCCTAGGTGCATATTTATAAACGAGCGTTATCTCTTCGTGGCTGCTTTTCCCAACATTTTCGCCAAAATCGCTATTACCGCGAATTATAATGTCCGGAAAGCAGCTGCGAAAAGTTACGCCTCGTTAGCTTAGAAGAAAAAGGTGTAAAATCTATTCTTAGTTGAAAAATGCCCATTGGGTTGTTCCTTTATTCATTTACATGGAGAAGATTGTACATGGGTGTTTATTGCAAAACCGTTTTTGGAGGTATAAACAAATATCATAATACATACAGTAATGTGTTAATTATCATAACTCAGTAGGTTTTTACCATAACTCAGTAAGTGTTTATTATCATAACTACAGTAATGTGTTTATTATCATAACTACAGTAATGTGTTTATTATCATAACTACAGTAATGTGTTTATTATTATAACTACAGTAATGTGTTTATTACCATAACTACAGTAATGGTTTATTATCATAACTACAGTAATGTGTTAATTATCATAACTACAGTAATGTGTTTATTACCATAACTACAGTAATGTGTTTATTACCATAACTACAGTAATGTGTTTATTATTATAACTACAGTAATGTGTTTATTATCATAACTACAGTAATGTGTTTATTATCATAACTACAGTAATGTGTTAATTATCATAACTACAATAATGTGTTTATTATCATAGACGTAATGTTATATTATAACTACAGTAAGTTGTTTATTATTATAACTACAGTAATGTGTTTATTATCATAACTACAGTAATGTGTTTATACCATAACTACAGTAATGTGTTATTATTATAACTACAAAAATGTGTTTATTATCATAACTACAGTAATGTGTTTATTATCATAACTACAGTATGGTTTATTATTATAACTACAGTAATGTGTTTATTATCATAACTACAGTAATGTGTTTATTATTATAAACAGTAATAATGTGTTTATTATCATAACTACAGCAATGTGTTATTATTATAACTACAGTAATGTGTTTATTATCATAACTATGCAATGTGTTATTAAAACTACAGTAATGTGTTTATTATCATAATTACAGTATGTTTTATTATCATAAACTAAAGTAATGTGTTATTTTCATAACTACAGTAATGTGTTTATTATTAGAACTACAGTAAGTGTTTATTATCATAACTACACGTAATGTGTTTATTATTTAGCTACAGTAAGTGTTTTTATCTAACTATAGGAAGTGTTATTATTATAATTACAGTATTTGTGTTGTATTAAACTTATGTTTATACCATAACTACAGTAATGTGTTTATTATATAACTACAAGAAGTGGTTTATTATCATAACACAGTAAGTGTTTATTATCACAAACTACAGTTAAGTGTTGTATTATCACAACTACAGTACTGTGTTTATTATCAAAACTACAGTAATGTGTTTATTATCATAACTACAGTAATGTGTTTAGAATCATAACTACGGTAATGTGTTTATTATCATAACTACAGTAATGTGTTTATTATCACAAATACTGTAATGTGTTTATTATCACAAATACGGTAAGTGTTTAATATCACAACTACGGTAATGTGTGTTATTATCATAACTACGGTAATGTGTTATGATTATAACTACGCTGATGTGTTTATGATTATAACTACGGTAATGTGTTATATCATAACTACGGTAATAGTTATTATCATAACTACGGTAATGTGTTATCATCTCTCACTGTAATGTGTTTATGATATAACTACGGGATGTGTTTATGGTTATATCTACGGTAATGTGTTTATTTTCATAACTACGGTAATGTGTTTATTATCATAACTAACATAACTACGGTAAGTTGTTTATTATCATAACTACGGTAATGTGTTTATTATTATAACTACAGTAATGTGTTTATTATCATAACTACGTAAGTGTTCATTATCCGAACTACAGTGTTATTATCAACTACAGTAATGGTACTATCGAACTACAGTGTTATTATCATAACTACAGTAATGTATTATCATAACTACGTAATGTGTTTATTATAATAAGATTGCGTTTATATCATAACACCGTAATGAGTTTATTTCATAAACAGTAATGTGTTTATTATACTAACTACAGTAATGTGTTTAATATTATAACTACAGTAAGTGTGTTTATTACCATAACACAGTAATGTGTTTATTTATATTTGTATAATAAAAGTTAGTGTGTTATTATCATAACTACAGTAATGTGTTATTATCATAACTACAGTAATGTGTTTATTATAATATTATATAAACTACAGTAACGTATTATCATAACTACAGTAATAAGTGTTATTATCATAACTACAGTAATGTGTTTGTGTTTTATTCACATAACTACAGTAATGTGTTTATTACCATAACTACAGAATGTGTTATTATCATAACTCTAGTAATGTGTTTATTATATAACTACAGTAATGTATTATCATAACTACAGTAATGTGTTATTATTATAACTACAGTAGATGTGTTATCATAACTACAGTAATGTGTTTATATTATAACTACAGTAATGTGTTTATTATCATAACTACAGTAATGTGTTTATTATCATAACTACAGTAATGTGTTATCAAATAACTACAGTATGTGTTTTTATCATAACTACAGTAATGTGTATTATCTAACTACAGTAAGTGTATTAATAACTACAGTAACGTATTTATTATTATAACATACAGTATGTGTTTATACCATAACTACAGTAATGTGTTTATATATAACTATAGTAATGTGTTTATTATATAACTACAGTAAGTTTATCATAAACTACAGTAATGTGTTTATTATTATAACTACAGTAAGTGTTATCATAACTAAGTAGTTGATTATTATAACTACAGTAATGTGTTATTATCATAACTACAGAAGTGTTTTATTATCATAACTACAGTAATGTGTTATCATAAACAGTAATGTGGTTATTATAATAATACAGTGAATGTGTTATTATCATAACTAGCGTAATGTGTTTATTACTTATA
>JAACNH010003550.1:0-28348 GCA_019447015.1 Hymenochirus boettgeri
TACATATTAAAGGGGAATGTTGGAGGGTATGCCACGTGCAGCTCTGCACCATGTTCTTTCTATAAGTATACATATTAAAGGCATGTGTGGACAGTATGCCACATGCGCTCTGGGCATGTTCTTTCTATAAGTATACATATTAAAGGGGAATGTTGGAAGGTATGCCACGTGCAGCTCTGCACCATGTTCTTTCTATAAGTATACATATTAAAGCTTAAAAGGGGAATGTTGGAGGGTATGCCACGTGCAGCTCTGCACCATGTTCTTTCTATAAGTATACATATAAAGGAATGATGGAAGGGTATGCCAATGCCGCTCTGCACCATGTTCTTTCTATAAGTATAACTATTAAGGGCAATGTTGGAAGGTTATGCCACTGCAGCACTGCGCCATGTTCTTTCTATAAGTATACATATTAAAGGGGAATGTTGGAAGGTATGCCACGTGCAGCTCTGCGCCATGTTCTTTCTATAAGTATACATATTAAAGGGGAATGTTGGAAGGTATGCCACGTGCAGCTCTGCACCATGTTCTTTCTATAAGTATACATATTAAAGGGGAATGTTGGAGGGTATGCCACGTGCAGCTCTGCACCATGTTCTTTCTATAAGTATACATATTAAGGGGAATGTTGAGGGTTGCCACTGTCAGCTCTGCGCCATGTTCTTTCTATAAGATATACTATTAGGGCATGATGGAAGTATGCCACGTGCAGCTCTGCACCTGTTCTTCTATAAGTATACATATTAAAGGGGAATGTTGGAGGGTATGCCACGTGCAGCTCTGCGCCATGTTCTTTTATAAGTATACATATTAAGGGAATGTTGGAGGGTATGCCACGTGCAGCTCTGCACCATGTTCTTTCTATAAGTATACATATTAAAGGGGAATGTTGGAGGTATGCCACGTGCATCTCGTGCCATGTTCTGCTATAAGTATACATATTAAAGGGGAATTTTGGATGGTATGCTACTTCAGCTCTGCACCATGTTCTTTCTATAAGTATACATATTAAAGGGGAATGTTGGAGGGTATGCCACGTGCAGCTCTACACCATGTTCTTTCTATAAGTATACATATTAAAGGGCAATGTTGGATGGTATGCTACTTGCAGCGCTGCCCCATGTTGTTTCTATAAGTATACATATTAAGGGGGAATGTTGGAGGGTATGCCCCATGTAGCTCTGCATTATAAAGGGAGCAAAACATGTTCTATACAATTGATACAGCTGCATGTGGGATTTTTTGCATAAACAAAAACACACTATTACAATCTCCAACATCCCCTTTAAAATGCATTGCCAGAGATTGCTAAGATCAGGTTCACTTCAATATGCAGCACCTGCAGCACTGCGCTATTTTGTTTTATCAGTGAACCTTATAAAGTATCCGTACAATTTTCTGGGTTCCACAATGAAATGAACCTGCATTAGTGCCATTGCATTATAATTTTGCAGAGACTTTTTTAAATAGTGTTCAAATGTGTATGTGTATGTGTGCATTTTTTAATTATGTCACTATCACATCAGCATAGCATCATAATTTTCTACAGAATTAAATTTTAACCCTTAAAAGTATTGCACTTGATGTGGTTTCTTTTTTCTATATCTTTTAATTGTGTTCAAAGTGTGTCTATGTGCATTTTTAGTGATGTCACTATGACATCAGCATGACGTTATTTTGTACAGAATTGAATTTTGACCATAAAAAGCATTGCACTATTGCCTGTTGCCCTGTTATTTCTTATTCATAATCTTTTAACAGTGTTCAATGTGTATGTGTCTGGGTGCATTTTAGTGATGTCACTATGCATCAGCATGATATAATCTTGTACAGAATACAATTTTGACCCAATAAAGCAATTCACTTGGTTTTTCTTATCAACATCTTTTAATAGTGTTCAAATGTGTATTTAGGCATTTTAATGATGTCACTATATGACATCAGCATGGCATTATTTTAATAAACTAAATTTTGACCCTAAAAGCATTGCATTTGGGGTGTATTTCTTATTGTATATCTTTGAATAGTATTCAAATGTGCCTGGGTGCATTTCTTATGTGATGTCACTATGTAATTAGCATGAAATCATAATTTGTACATATTTGGATTTTGACCAAAAAATGCACTTGGTGGGTTTCTTACTACATATCTTTTAACAGTTTTCAAACGATTTTTTTTTTATGATGTCACTATGATATCAGCAAAACCCAAATTGCACTTACAGTAGTGCATTTTCTTTCTATGTCTTTTAATAGTGTTTAAATGTGTATGTGTCGTGATGCATTTTAGTGATGTCACTATGACATCAGCATTACATCATAATTTTGTACAGAAGTGAATTTTGACCCTAAAAAGTATTGATTGCACTTGGTATGATATCATATTTGATATCCCCACTTGGTGGATTTCTTATTCTATATCTTTTAATATGTTCAAATGTGTCTATGTCATTTTTTAGTAATATCACTATGACATCAGTATGACATCACTATTTTGTACAGAATAGATTTTGACCCTAAAAAGCATTGCACTTGATGGTGTTTCTTATTCTATATATTTTAATAGTGTTCAATGAATTTAAGTGCATTTTTATTGATGTCACTAGGACATCAGCATGACATCATAATTTTGTACGATTTGGATTTGACCAAAAAAGCACTGAACTTAGTGCTTCTTCTTATTCTTTATCTGTTAATAGTGTTCAAATGTGTATGCATGTAGGTGCATTTTTTAGTGATGCCACTATGTTATCAGCATGCCATAACTTTGTACTATGTGTATTCCGTCCTGAAAAAAGCAGTCAATTGGTGTGATTTATTTTATATCTTTTAATAGTGTTCAAATATATATGTGTCTGGGTGCATTTTAGTGAGGTCACTTGACATCAGCATGACATCATCATTTTATACAGATTTTAATTTTGACCCAAAAAGCATTGAACTTAGTGCTTTTTTTATTCTATCATATCTTATTGTGTTCATTGTTTTATTGTGTTTATGCATATGTGTCTGGGTGCATGTCACTATTTTATCAGCATGACATCATCATTTTCTACAGATTTGGATTTTGACCCAAATTTAATTGCACTTGTGGGATTTCTATTCTATATCTTTTAATAATGTTCAAATGTGTATGTTATTTTGGTGCATTTTAGTTATGTCACTATGACATCAGCATGACATCATTATTTTGTACAGATTTTAATTTGACCCAAAAAAGCATTGAACTTAGTGCTTTTTTTATTCTATCATATCTTATTGTGTTCATTGTTTTATTGTGTTTATCGTATGTGTCTGGGTGCATGTCACTATTTTATCAGCATGACATCATCATTTTCTACAGATTTGGATTTTGACCCAAATTATTATACTTGGTGGGATTTCTTATTCTCAGGGAGATTCATAAAAGTCTTATCGTTTAAATGGTGCTAATTTTGCCCCAACTAATCAAACTTATGTAACATTTTAAAGCTAAAATCTGATTGGTTGGGCCAAATTACACCATTTAAACGATAAGAACTTTTATTGAATAAACCCCTATATCTTTTAATAATGTTCAAATGTGTATGTATTTTGGTGCTTTTAGTGATGTCACTATGACATCAGCATGACATCATTATTTTGTACAGAATTTTGACCCTAAAAAGCATTGTACTTGGTGGGATTTCTAATTCCATATCTTTTAATAGTGTTCAAATGTATCTATGCTAGTGCATTTGTTAGTGATGTCACATGACATCAACATGACATCATAATTTTGTACAGAATTGATTTTAACCCTAAAAAGCATTGCACTTGGTGGGTTTTCCATTTCTATATATTTTAAAGGTGTTTAAATTTTGTCAGTGTGCATTTTTTGTGATGTCAATATGACATCATCGTGACATTATTTTGCACAGATTTGGATTTTGACCCAAAAAAGCATTGCACTTGGTGCAACTTCCTATTCTGTATCTTTTAATAGAGTTCAAATGTGTCTGGTGCATTTTTTTAGGATGTTTCCTAACATCAGCATGATATCAAATTTTGCATAGATTTGAATTTTGACCCAAAAAAGTAATGCACTTGGTTCGACTTCTTTTCTATATTTTTTATTATTTTTAAGAGATGAAGTAAGTTAGAAAGTCTTGCTCCGTAAAATGCAAAGCAGATATTAGCAAGGATAAATATGATGGCAAGAAGTGATTCTTGAAATGAACAGCAAAAAGAAGCAGAAGACTTCGAAGCAGCTGCCGTCTACTAAGAGAGAGATTACCTGGGTTCGATTTCAGTTGTTCTTGCTGATACTAGGGCAAAAGCTAGCAGGAGTAGTTCTGCAATTGCTTGCATTGCAATTGCAGAACAGTCAAACATGTTACCATTTGTGAAATTATGGATGTTATGATACAGTATGGTTCATACCTCACAACCATCATGCTTCTCCAGACTGCATGGCGTGGCAGTGATGCTTGGGGTGGGAGCTATTCATGCGCTGCCGCCGTCCCGGGTTGCCTATGGAACAGTAACATAGTAGCGGAGGTTGTATAAAGACATACAGCCATCTAGTCCAACCTTTATACCCTACCCATAATGTCTGTCTAACAGTTACATACAGATTAACATAGTATTGAGGGGTTGTATAAGACAAACGTCCATCTAGCCTAACCTTTATATCCTACCACCGACAAACTACTTAAAGTGACAGTTCAGTGGAGATTATCAATATTTGTTAAATTGTTAGTTTGTGTAATGCTATTTATTTATTCTACATATTCTCTCCCATTTTGAAAATCAGTTGATTTCATACCCTTTGCTGTTCCCTGCTGTTGACATTAGTGAGATGACATTTCAGGTTCTAACGGTCCTTTTTTTTCCCAGAAGACACCACATCCTTGAAATGTTCCTAACAGTAATTTCTACTGATTGGCTGTTGGATGGTCAAACATGCTCAGATCTCAACCCAGGGTCAAGGGCAAGATCATAATGGTCTCTACTAGGGTCCTGCAAACGGAAGTCAGTATTTCAGTTGCATTTATTTATACACAGTCAAAATGCTGAATGTGCAGATTAAGTTCATTGGGATGAAAAAATACTGCTCTTTTTTCCTGAAGGCATATGTATTTGCACTGAACATCCTCTATGGATCTGGGATCTTAATACAGCACAAGGTAAAGCTGCAGCCGGGCAGAATGTTCTGTTTTCAGCACTTCGGACCGCATTTTCAAGGTTTACTGAACAACAGGTTATTTTCAATAACCCTCGAAAATAACCTCGAATGTTATATAACCCTCAAAAATACAATCTGAACCTTGAAAGTAGGGTTATCCAATGTTCAAGATTATTTTCAAGGGAATACCAAAAATAACCTTGTACATTCGGTAACCCTTGCAAATGCGGTCCAAAGCCTCAAAACTACGTTCCGTTTTCGGGTCTTCTGGTTTTTCCAGAGATCCCCGAATCTGAAACAGAACAAAACTTACGAGTTTCAGCCATCTGTATTACACACACAATGTTTGGTGTTAATTATCACTCATTATTATTATTAAGATCCATGTATAAAGTTGTGAGGTTTCAGTTTAGTGGAAATTTGGTTTCTAGTCCACTATTACAGAACAGGGACTTTTATCTCTCTCCTATCCAGACACGTCTCACCACCACCAGCCCCCCTGACCCCATTCCCTCTCATCTTATTCCCCCTCTCTCCTCTTCACTCATACCAGCCCTAACCTCTCTCTTTAACTTGTCCCTCTCCACTGGTATTTTTTACCTATTCATTAAACATGCTGTGGTATCCCCTATACTTAAAAAACCCCCCCTTGACCCATCCACTTTTTGCATCTTCCGGCCTGTCTCCCTTCTCCCATTTGCTTCTAAACTACTGGAAAGACATGTCTATGCTGAACTGGTCATCACCTGTCTGCTACCTCTCTCTTTGACTCCACGGAATTGCCCTCACTTAAGTGACCATGATCTACTTAGTGCTAAATCTGAAGGTCACTTCCCTTTGCTCATTCTTCTTGATCTGTCCTCTGCTTTTGATCTGTTGATCACCCCTCTACTTCTTCAGATGGTGCCTCCTTGGGTTACCAGGACACTGCACTTTCTTGGCTATCCTCCTATCTCTCTGGTAGGAACTTTAGTGTTTTCCACCCCTGAATTAGCTCCACCCCTTGCTCCTTCCTGTGGGATCCCGCAAGGCTCAGTACTCAACCCCCTTCTTTTCTCTCCATCTACACTTATGGCCTTGGACAACTCATTAGTTCATTGGACATCCCAGGTCCCCGACTGCCTTAGTTCCATTTCTGCTGCCTTTATGTCTCCCGCTCCTCAAACTCACATGGACAAGACTGAACTTGTACTTTTCCTACCCTCACGATCTGTTCCCCACCCTAGTCTTATAATTAATATTAACAATACACCTATATCCCCATCTCCTCATGTCCGCTGACAGGGAATAACGTTAGATTCTGATCTTTTCTTCAAACCCCATGTCAATTCGCTCGCCAACTTCTTTCAGCTCCAACTCAAAAACATCTCCCAAATTCGACCCTTCCTATCGAATGAACTACAAAATCCTAGTCCATACCCTAATCATATCCCGGCTAACTACTGCAACACACCTGGCACCGCTTCAGTCCATCCTCAACTCTGCTGCTGCCCAGCTCATTTATTTCTCTTCTCGCTTCTCCAATGCCTCTCCTCTCTGTCAGTCCCCACTGGTTGCCCATCACCAAAGGATCCAGTTCAGCTGCTTACCCTTTCCTATAAAGCACTATCCATACAGCCCCTCCATATATCTCAGAGCAATCCACCGACACCGTCCCAGATGCAACCTCCACTCTGCAATGATCTCCTCCTCTCTCCACCCTTTCACCTCTTCCCATGCCCGTATCAGGACCTTGCTTGTGCTGCTCCTCTGCTATGGAACTCCCCCTCCTTCTGTCCGTCACTCACCGTCCCTTCATACCTTCAAACGTAACCTTAAAACTCACCATCTTCAAGCAAGCATATAACCTGGTCAGACATTACCCATCTGACTACCCAATATGATCCAACTCGCCTTTCACGCTCCACTGCCAATCTATTTACAAGCCTCCTGATTCCCGCAACCTTATGTCTCACCCACCCATATCCTCTAGACTGTAAGCTCTTTGGCAGGTCCTCTCTCCTATTGTATCATGTTATTGCTGTAAGAAACTCATCACTCTGTTTACTTATATTATGATCTGTGTATAATATGTATAACTGTTATGTAACTCTGTATATGTTATTATTGTATGTTATTGTAATTGTAAAGCGCCACGGAAGGTGTTGGCGCTATATAAATCCATAATATAAAATAATTTCATAGGTTTAAGCAGCTGTAATTTTGGATAGACTGCATCTAGAAGCATGATCCTTACATCATTTTAAATGTAGAATTGTGCTCTGTTTAATAAGGACTTGTATGGGGACCACATTTCCCCTTTAATATCGTCCCATTGGCTTATTTGCTGTGACACTAAATATATACAAGTGACCTGCCAGTCACTGCCCTAAAGCTAAACATTCCTGGACTCAAAATATCAACTTAAGGACAATGCTGTTCTATTCTGTAGAATTGTTAATGGGTATATATACATTTGCTTTCAGGTTTTTTAATACTTGTTTGAAAGGAGACACATGACGGTAAAATGCATTATGCAAAAATGAATTCTATGCAGTGCCTTTCAATCACCAGTCTACTTAAAACATTATGGAATAAGCTTAGGACAGTTACATTGCCTGAGGAAAAAACATTTTTTTTGGAAATGCTGTCAAATTGTTCTTGGTCTTGCTGATAAAGAAATACTTTGGATACACAAAACAATGCGAGCTAAATGCTGGCAAGCTGCAGGGCAAACAAATAACCTTCAGATTTTATATGGACGCAAATGGTCGTAAGTCTTCTTTTACCATTTATTGTGGTCTGTGAATTTGGACACTTTACCCAATAAAACCCCAAGTAATTTCAATTTGATGAACATCAGGTTTACTACATAATGTTATCTCTACCTTCTACATACTTTGCCTATGGTAGATTTATTTTAGTCCTGAGTAAGAATCTATAGAGGATATGCTGTGCTATAGATAAATAACAAGGTAGATAAGAATTTAGGGCAATTTTGTTCTTTTAATTCTTTTCTTTACATTTATCTTTCTCTCTTCACTCTAAGATTTTTGGGCCCTATTTATAAAAGATCGATATCGTTATTGAAAAAATAACTATCGTTATCGTAAAATATCGATCGTTATCGTAAAATAACGATCTGTATTTTCCGATAACGTTCTGTATTTCTGATAATGGTCGGTATTTTACGATAGATCGTTATTTTTTTCGATAACGATATTGATATTTATAAATAGGGCCCTTTATGTGTAAATCCACATACCACAGATTTTTGAAACTTGACAGACAGAACTGCAAAGATGGGGATATACATAGTCCTGAGCGTTCTCCCTATGCAGAGCATAGGAGGGCACTCGGGACTGTGTGTTTCCCTTGACCACGGCCAAATACCTTTTATAGGGAGCTTAGCGCAGCCAAAGAAATTTACTGTCCTGACGTTCCCGACGTCCGCTTGGCCGACCCGAACGTTTGGCGCCACATGCTTGTTTGGGAAAGCCGCCTTACACATTGCCGATAAAGCCTCCATATCGATATCAGTACTGTTGTTACCTACCTTAAGTGTGTGTGTGTGTGTGTACATATTTTATTTTCATTGATATTTAATATAATGGAATGTGTAACAGTAAGTTGTTTATTCAGGACTCTAGAGAGATTATCCCGGTTGGGTAAGTCATGCTATTTACGTCTCCATTCGAAAGGTGTTAATTTGGCACTAAATGTTAGAGCAAAATGTAACTAAGCCTTTATGGAATAGAATACACTGGGCCATTTCCCTTGAAATTGGAAGATTCCAGAAGAACTATCAGCTCAGAACTGGCAGGAAACTGGCAGCATTGGGACCCAGGTACACGCAGGGTCTGGAAAAAGACCTTAAATCTCCTATTTAAATGACAATAAAAAAAATAATAATAAGGAAATAACTTAATATATACCCCTCATTTTTTTTTAATTTCTCTATTATGTCTAAACAAGGATTAATGTTCTAAATTGCCCATAAATGTCATTCATTAGCCATATTTTACATATTCAATTTACATAAATATTCCATTACATTGCATTTTAAAATGTGCATTTAGACAAATTTATTTTTACTCACCTGCCTATGTTTATGGTTCACTGTCTTCTTCCCCTTTATCTTATTGATACCTAACTCTCATACTGTGCAATCTACTTGGGATGTTCTCATTTTCCCACCCTAATGCCTAGTTCGAATCTCCTCCAGCCATCTATTTCCCGACCAAGCACCCAATTAAGTGTCATCAATTAGGAATAAATGTGGTTATGATCCCATTGGAATCTGTCGGTACAACCGCATACACGTCCCTAACTGATGCGGTATGGGGATTGGTTGTCATGCTCTCACACACATGGATGACCCTATAGGCTCCCCCTACAGACATTTTCTGTCTGAACCAACCAACATTGATACCTACAGCGGTAGATAATCCTTTTTGGTCTTTTTTGACCCCACACCTTGCAGATACTTGTGAAATCCTGGGATGTGTCGGATATCTGTTATGTTTTGGACACCTTCAGGAGATTCACCCAGAGCCAAAAATGCTCTGGACAAATCTCCCACACATGATTTACCAGAGGCTGCGCGGCTCTGGGTGAATCTCACCCGCACGTTAGTATTTAATGCCAGCTATACTGGCGTGAAATACTTACCTGCTAAGACACGCGCAGCTCTGGTAAATCGCTTTGCGACGGCTGCAAAGAGGTGCCTCTTCCGGCTCTCTCACAGCCGCCACAAAGCGAGACTTACACGTTGCGCTAACCGTTCGTAAATGTTTATCGCGACGTTAGGATATAAAGGAGCGATGCGCGGCTGCAATGCACCTCAGTGAATTCCTCCCTTAAGTCTTAAATAGACAGCTAATTTTAAAATATCTAGATGCTAAGCCATTAACTAATTCATCTCAGACAAATTAATTTATTTTCCTGATCAGTTAATTGTCCTTTAAATGTCTTTTAATAAATAAATGAAGACTTATGGCTTTTGAATTCAAGTGGCAATAAGCTGCTAAATATATTTATATCAGCCATTCCTGACTCTAGAGCTGGGATGTTGACTTAAATAATTTTTTTTTAAAATCAGGAAATTGATATTAATTAGCTAACCAAATGTTTCAGACTAATATGATTGGTCTTACGATAGTTGTGATAATGAGAAAGAAACAGAGGACATCA
Source organism: Hymenochirus boettgeri (assembly GCA_019447015.1). Taxonomy (NCBI): domain Eukaryota; kingdom Metazoa; phylum Chordata; class Amphibia; order Anura; family Pipidae; genus Hymenochirus; species Hymenochirus boettgeri. The sequence continues at coordinate 10,321 of JAACNH010003550.1, forward strand.
TAACAGAGAAAACACCCGAAGAACCAAAAGCTGCAGGGAAGTAGAACAGAATAATATTACAGCTCAAAGAATGTATACTAACCGAGACTTGGAGGTAAAAGGGATATGGAAATTATTTTTCTGTTTAACTGCTTCGTGACCTTTTCCAATTTTCTAGATGGTCACATAGAATTTTATGAAATCTATGTGCACAAATAAAAGTTTTCTCCTTTACTGTATTTTTTAAAAAGAATGTATTCATAACTGATGAGAACATAGGCTTGTCTGAGAATGTATGTTTCTATCATTTATCATTTTCTAGTTATTCTTGGCATCAAGTTGAGAAACATACAAGTGTGCTACCTGAATACACAATGTGCAGTCAGTAAGCAGCAATGTACTCAATTATTTCATGATATCAATACAAATAAAAAAGATGCCTCTTGTGAATGTGATCCTTAAGCTAGAAAGGTTGGTACTTGGCAATTGAGAAATGGTATTGGATTCTTGGGCAGCACAGCAGGATGTAACTGGATGAGCCCCTGTTAAGTTTTAAGGTTTATCCAACTTAAAGGAATCGTATATTGAAAAAACTGACTTTGTCTCATTTCAATCTTTAAATGAATACATGTGTTGTGTTGCTGCGTGCGTGATTTCAATGCAGAACATGATTTTCTCAAGCTCAGTCCGTCAGTCCCCCAGCCCCCTGCCAAACTATCTGACTCTTTTTGAGGGCAAGCATGCTCAAATCCCTTTGAGTAAGCATTGGGAGAGGGAATTCACATCCCAACTGTCATCATTCCAGCACAGCAAAACTATACATAACAGAATATATAAAGTTTATACTATTATTATTATTATTATATACTAAGGCGCTTGATTGACAGCTGAAATGTAAGATGTTTCAGACTGCATCTAAAGAAATAGGGACAGATTGCCAAAAAAATGTTACAGTGATAGTTAATTTAGTTTTCAGTAATGGTCAATTAAAAAAAAGAATTTCCCATGTACCTATCCTTTAAAACATGTGCCCCAATGTTGGTATTGCTAATATTATTATGGATTTATATCATATAATAAATTACAGTTTTTTAGTGTGTCCCATACACTAACTAGCCTTTAATCTTCATTTCAATCTAATATCAGGCAGAGTTACCTGCCAGTGTTCCTGCAATGTTACCTGCTTTGGACCATTGATTTTGTAATAAAAAATGAATCAAAATGAATTCTATCTAAACCTGCAATGCAAACACAAAGGTGGAATGCAAACATTCTTTTAGACTAAAGTGAAAGACAAAATAGTTTTCTTTATAACTGTGATTATTCCCCTAAATATCCATTGCATACAGTATAAAGTATAGGTAAGCTTTGTAACTGTATGCCCCAATATCACAACATAAACATGTATTTATATATTTTGCAGTTCAAGTCCATGTGTACAGGATACAGTATGTTTCTATTTATAAATGGAAGCAGATGATTTGTTTATTATGTTGGTGTTCCAAAAATCTGCAGCATTGTATGTGTGAATCTATAAACCTGAAGGACAGAACATGTTTGTTATAATATATTATTTGTTTGTTAGTGTTCCCCTCTGTGAACTAGCCAGTCATGGTTATTAATTCCAGCAATCAGAGCTCTTCCTACAATTCCTTTCATTTATTCCATCAGTAGGTTCAGGTAATCCCCCTGCAACACTTTATCCCTGATTTACTGTACAGAAGCTGCCAATTTGAGAACTGTACATCACTTGTCTCTCATGTAATCCTTAATCAAAAATAAACACTAAAATGTTACAGCACAAGAGTCCTGCAGCTATGTTATAGTGCACAGCCTTCCATTTTGTCTTTTTTTGGGGGGGGGGGGGCATTTCATTTGTACATTTCATATATATTATTTTATACATTTGGTGTTGGTTGCCATACACTTGTTGGACGTTTACAGTAGATTTGATTTTTGATCTGACTAATTGACTATTATATCAGCTCCATGGTCTTTTTCTTTTTTAAAAAATGCTTCCTAATTCCCCCAACCCTAACAGCTAACTTTAAATCATCTAAATCAGCCCAGAAATGTGCTTACGCAACCTCATCCCCTCCTCAGCTCCCTGGCAGACATGTCTGTGATTGGCTGAGTCTCAGCCAATTACAAACACGCGGCTGCTGGTCCAGCCCCTTCTGCTCTACATTCCCGGAAGTAGCCAACGAGGCCACAATTTTGGGACGAAGGTGGGTAAGTATGTTAGAGGATGTTTTTTGAAGATTTAATTTGCGGTTTATAGTTAAGGGGGAACCCGACAATATATAATTTTGGAAGTTTGAGTTTGGAGGGGTGACTGGATTAGCCTAGAGTATGTTTGTATAACTTAGGGGCATATTTTAAAAGTCTGCATTTTTCGCCGAACATCGCAGCGAAATACTGCTTTTGGAACTTCTTTTCGCGGTATTTATTAAAAAAAATGGAAAAACCTACTTCTCATCTGAAAAACGCAAACAGCGCGCGATAAAGAGCGAAAAGTATTGCAGCGAAAACTTAACATGTCTACAAGATGACTGCATTGCGAAAAGGCCACTATAACACAATCTACACCCAAAATGCCCACCTCACATTTACAAATAAGTAACCCACATTTTATTATTCATCAATACATTCTCTAATTTCTAATGTGCGGCCGCCTTTCTAATGTGCGTTCGCTTTTCTAATGCACATGCACCTTCCTCATGCGCGTCGCTTTTCTAATTCGCAGTCGCTTTTTTCATGGGCATTTGTATTTAGAATGCACTTTGATGTTTTTAATATGGCCTATTGTCAGCTTTCTTAGGCGAAATAGTTGTCTGCACATTCTCTTTTCTATTAATTCTCACAATTTTTGTTTATTTCAAGTATAGTACAAATTACATCGAACACCTGCGATGGCATAGGGAGAATGCTCAGGACTGTGTGTTTCCCTTGGCTGCGGCAGACTCCCCTATAGGAGTCAACCGCGATGAGGGAAATTTTCCAAGACGAACTCGCATTCAAAAGGCGATCACGCATTAGTAAGACGAACGCACGTTAGAAAGGTGAACGGACAGAATGAGTTGTGTTAACACTACCAAAAAGCAGAGCATAAAACACGCACCCTGAATGCTAACAATTGGCCTCGCATTCTAAATGCAAAAATGAGCCACGTTGCGACCGCTAAAAAGCCCCAAGAAAAAAGGGGTGCGGGTGCTTTCACATGAAGACAAAATAGCAGACCTCATTTAAAGTCAAAGCTAAAATGTTAAGAAAAGGGCGAATGAAATGTTACGCCAATATAGTTATTGTGGAAAGTATAATAAAATGTTGCAAAAATTGAAAAGCTATACCTTCATAGATGTCTAAAAAAATCATATAAATAGTAGTAAGATCATTTGTATGAATGTGTTTTAAGTTTTTTGTGCATTATAAATCATCAACAAATCCAAAATCCCAACAAACATGGTAAAAAGATGCCTTTTCGCCACCTTCAAGTTCACGATCATATTCCGCTCCATTAAGGTGAAAACACACTTTTCGCTTTTTATAATCACTTTATGCCTTTTCGCTCCCTTTTCTCTCAAATTACCGTTGCGATGTATAGCAAAAAGGGTTTTAGCGATATGTCGCAGAAAAGTTTTCGGCCACTCGTTACACCACCTTTTAAAATCTCGTTAACTTTTTTTTAGTGAAAAACCATGCGGTAAGTGAAAGCGACTTTTCGCTCTTTTATAAATATGCTCCTTAGTCTATTATAAATCCTGAAAATTAAAGTTTTAAACGTATGGACAATTTATCAAACTACCTCTCTAAAACACCATACATTGGAAATTGAACATAAGGAACTATTTGGCTGTAGAAAATAACAGGGTTAAGTAGACATGCCTGGGTTTGCCATGTAGAAGACATTTTATCTTGAAGCATTTTTGCTGTGTCAGCAGCTCGTTTTTTTTGTAAGGATGACTTTTAAATGCACTAATTCGTGTTTAACTATTTATAACTGTCAGGTAAATTGCTCTTTCTAAAAGCTTTTCTTTGTCATGTTTATTTAAGGTTCAACTGTTTCTATCATTAAAATGATGAATACAAATGCAATGCACTAAAATACATTTTGTTTTGCCTCTCCACCTGTTTTTCCCTTATACTGACACTATAGATGATGAATGCACATAGAGATGCCAAGTCACTGCAGGTTCAATAACAATATTTCCGAATATGAATACATTTTATCAAGGCCAGTAGAAAACTTCATGCATTTGCCTGGTTAAATTCAAACCTAGGAACAATGTACATCATTAGATTTCCATCCTTCTTTGGTGACCAGACCGGCTGCCTTATTCTTTGCCCCATATATATGCAGTGGTATTTTATTAATGACACCTATATGTATATGGGATTCTACAATTATATTATAACATATATAATATGTTATAATATATCATATATATTATAATATAATTAAGATTATTTATGTGTGTAGACTGGTTCTTTCTTGCAATAGACAATACAAAAGATAATGACACCTGTATAAACATTTCTAAACATTTGTCCATCTAGCAGAAAAATTATGTATGAATTTCATATTCATGAGACAGGGTCAGACTGGCCCAGTTAGATACTAGGGAAATTCCAGTGGGCCCACAATGGCTTTATCTATTAAGCCAAAAGGACAGTATGGAAATTCAAGATATTACACATAAAAGTCAAGGGGGAGTAAAACATTTATTAAAAGATATGGGGGGGAAGAAGAATCAATATTGGGTGGGCCCCTAATGCTTCATGGAGGGTCCCTGGTTTTTATTTTTTGGTGGACGCTGAGTGTTAAAATTCCATGATTGTGACACGGAACCTTTGCAATAGTGCGTGAATCTTTATTGAACTGAAACTTGTATTGCCAATGTGCCACAATCTAGAAAATTTTGAGAATATTTGAAAAGCACCACATAATGTAATATCCACTGCTAACAAATGAATTTATGACAGTAAACCGATAGTCAGTATAGATTCTAACCACAATAGATTTTTTTAATAATTCAATCAAATCATTAATAGGGCCCGAAAACAATCAAATATGTACATAAATCAGAGCAATTTTCAGTTTTCTAAGCAATATTTTTAATACAAAAATGTAATCTATTACCATCTTTTTTTTTTACCTATGTTAAATGTATTATAATTCTTTTCTGTATTTTATAGCTGTTATAAACAAGTTTTATTGCAATTTTCGTGTTAAATTAGCAACCGTGATGCTCGGTACACGAGCAGAAACATTGCTAATGACAACACAACCCAGAACTGTATAAATGACTGAAAGGCTACTTACAGTTAGAGTTGCAGGTACCACAATCTGTACAAAATCTTCACAACACAAAACAGAGCATGTCTTGCTTAATGGCTTTCTCTCTCTCATCTTTCTCACCTATGTGTGCTGTTCTTGCACTGAATTATTAGAAATTCATTACTAAAAATAAACTTATATGCCATAATAGAAGAAGAGCAATCAGTCGTACTGATTATATACATAAATAGATTACATAGCTAATTTTATTTTATGTTTAAAAGACATTTTCCATCATGTCCAACTCTAGTGCCAATGCCAACATCACCAACTTAATACTTATTAAGTGTATTACCAGTATACCAAGGCCCTACATACTGTGTCCACCAAAACCCATCCATTTGCATTGCAGTTAATAAAACACCAGAGGGAGGCACATAAACAAATGGTTTGGCAAAATTAGTTTAAATCAAGCTTTACACTTAAAGGGAATGTCCACTCAAAAAAATATACTTGCCTTAATTCAGTTTTAATTAAGAAATAAGAAGAGGAGGTAAGGAGCTATGTTTTACCTCCTGTTCCTTATTTAAAGGATCAGGAGGCAGGAGAGAAACCAGTATAGTTTACCCACGGTTGCTGCTTTCTCTGACAGGTCTTGAGGACGTTTGCAATGTTTCCCATGTGTGTACATTGTAAAGACGCGTCGGGACCTGTCAGAGAAAGCGCAGAGGAGCACAATTGTGGATGTCCACAAGTTTAATCCAGGGCATTTTTCAGGACCAAATCCCTCCAGTGAACAAGATATTGAAGTGAGTTCCTAGAATATCTGGAATCAAGGATTTCCTGAACTTCAATTCTTGTTGTCCGTCAACAAAACTGGAGAAGGAAGAGTGGAATTAGAGAATCGGTTGATAATAACTGGTTTAAGAAACATGAAAGATATTAGGGATCTTCAAAGTAGGGGGTAGATTAAGACGGACAGCCGTGCACAAATTATTTCAGAAATGGAGAAGGTCCTATGAATTTGGGGCCCAGCTGGGTGTAGGAATGTGTAGATGAAGATTCCGAGAGGATAACCAAACCTTACGTCCAATAGTATATTGAGAAGCTGGTCTATCGTCTTCTATCGTCTGCCTTCTTCTGAAGTAGGGAGGACTTGAGTAAGTTGTTTCTTGTGGAATCCCATATAGCTGACATGTGAGAAAACATATCATCGGCAGAAGGATTATCGGAAAAAGAAGTCTAGGGAACAGATTGGGTTTAGTCAAGAGTAAAAAAAAGAAGTACTAGAAGAAGAGTGTGCGGAATTGTTGTAGGCAAATTCTGCCTATGGTAGAAGTTCGGACCAGTCGTCTAGAGAGTTAGAGATGTGACAACCGTAGAAATTGTTCTAGAGATTGGTTAACCCTTCAGCAGCACCATTAGACTGTAGATGGTATGCAGAGGAGATTGAAGTTTGATATTGAAAGACTTGCATAATGCTCTCCAGAACTTGGATACAAATTGTGTTCTTCTATCAGAAACAATTTCAATGGGTAGTCATGCAGGCGAAAAATATGAGAAACAAAAGATGAGCAAGTTCAGGGCAAGGGCAATTTAAGTAGAGGAAAAAATGTGCCATATTGCTGAAACAGTCAATAGTTACCCAAATATTGTATGTTTTTTTGAAGGAGATAATCCACTATAAAATCCATGGATAGATGCGTCCAAGGACGAGACGGAATGGTGTAGAGGTTGAAGAAGTCCACAGGGAGGATTAACGAGAATGGCACAGATAGAACAGAGGCTACAACATCTTTGACTTCTTTTCTTAACTCTGGCCCCAGACAGAACGAGACAGGAGGAATGTTTTTTGAATTCCCAGGATGGCCAGCTTGTCTAAAGCAGTGATGTAAAGTAAGGCGTACGTAAGGCAGAAGAATGAAGACTTTGTTGAGTGGAGTAGAAGGAGGGCATGAGTCTCTCGAGCAGATTGGATTTTGGTAGAAAGCAGAGGAAATAAGGGTGCCAGGATTTTGGTTTCTGGGATAATGGGACCTTTATACAGAGTAGAGAGACCTTGAGAACAGAAGATCTGATAAGCATCAGCTTTTTTATTCTTTGTTCCAGGGTGAAGGTGATGATGAGTTGAAACGTGAAAAAAAAAAGTGCCCAGCTGGCTTGTCTGGGATTAAGTCTTTTGGCAGAATGTATATATTCCAAATTTTTATGGTCAGTAAAGATAGTTATTGGTTGCATAGACCTTCCAAAAGGTGACGCCACTCTTCAAGAGCAAGTTTAATAGCTAAGAGTTCATATTGCCATATCATAGTTTTTTTCACAAGAGAGAATCTCTTAGAAAAAAGGCACATGGGTGAAGTTGGTCTTTTTAATCCATGTCTCTGAGAAGAATCGCTCCAGCACCAACGTCGATGCGTTAACCTCAATGAAAAAGGTAGTTGAGGATCAGAGTGGGACAAGAACAGGGGCAAGGAAAATGCAGTTTTAAAGTTTTTCAAAGGCTTCCAGAGCTTCCTTAGTCCAAACGTTGGGTTTACCCCCTTTATGGATGAGATTCAAGATTGGAGAAATGACAGAAGAAAAGTTCTTGATGAATTGTCGTAGTATTAAAGCGAAACCTATGAAACGTTGAATGGCTTTAGTGGAGGAAAGGAAGGGACCAGTCAGAAATGGCAGAGACTTTAGAAGAATCCATTTCTAACCTCGGGCAGAGATATATAGCCCAGAAATGGAACTTTAGAAACTTCAAGAGGCATTTTTCCAGTTAAGCATAGAGAATGGTTGATGTCGGAGTCTGGAAAGAACTTGACAAAGATGAATACGATGAGTGGGTAGGTAGGTCTTGAGAAAAATTAAAATATCGTCGGACCGAACAACTACAGTGTTGCCTAACAAGTCTCTGAATATGTCGTTGACGAATTCCTAAACACTGCGCGGGCATTACACAATCCAAACAGCATAACCAGATATTCAAAGTGGCTGTCACGGGTATTGAAGCTGTTTTCCATTCATCACCTTCACGAATTCTGATTAAATTGTAGGCTCTTCTAAGATCGAGTTTGGAGAAGATGGTAGCACCTTTCAGTTGATCAGTTGACCTTTCAGTAATGAGAGGAAGATGATAAGGATTTTTTAATAGTAATTTTTATTCAGGCCTCTATAATCAATACAAGGACGGAGAACTACCGTCTTTTTTTCGGCAAAGAATCCAGCCCCAGTACAGGAGAGGAAGAAGGACGAATAAACCCTCAGGAGAGATTATCTTGAATATAATCTTTCATACTGTGGTTTCTGGTAGAGACAAGGGTAGGTAATGTCCACAGGGCATGGTACCGGGTATAAGATCATAGGGCATCATAGACAATGATAGGTAGAAGTTTCAGCAGAACTTTTACAAAAAACATCTTGAAGTCCTGGTAAGCTTTGGGTAGAGATGGAGTGGCATTCTTGGAGAAAGAGTAGAACAATGAAGGGTAAGTAAGGACAAACAATGCCCATTTTGGTTGAATAAATCTGAAGTGACTAGAGTAACAAACTCTGGAAGATAATGTGTTTCCAGTAGAGGAGGAATTCCATGGAACAAGGTCATCTTTGATGCGATCTGAAAGGCCTTATAAGAAGTCTGCTACAAGGGCCTCATTATTCCAGGTGGTTTCAGCTGCAAGTGTTCAGAATTCAATGGCGTAGAGACCACCATGTGGTTCCCTTGTTGGAGTTGCAAAAGGCGGCTGAGGCACAGGATTTGCGGTCAGGAGTGTCAAACACTTGCGAAACAGTTCAAGGAATCCGCAATATTGGTAGTCACCGGATCGTCTTTTTCCCCAAAGTGGAGAGGCCCAGGCTAGGGCACCTCCTTCAAGTAAGGCTATATGTAACCCACTTTAGCCCGGTCAGAAGGAAGTGGGAAGGCTGTAATTCAAAATTAATCTGGCATTAATTCCCCTACAGCCTTGAGATTGCCGTCATAATGTGGAGGAGCAGGAATACAGGGTTCAGGCCCCCACCAAGGCTACAGGAACCGGTGAGGGTGGAGGAGGAGTGCTCACTGCAGGGAGCCACGTGGCTAGAGAGTCCATGAACTGTGCCATGCGATTCTGTTGATTTCAAAGACATCCATCCAGGTAGAAAGAGCCTGGAGAGCTTAGAAAATTCAGACATCACTTCCTCGGATGCCACCATGGCCCGATTGTACTATAAGGAGAATGTACCTGGGAGATGGGTGTTGTAGTCAGGAGTAGGAGATCTATGAGTCCAGGAGTCTTTACTGGAAACAAACACAATGCTGGAATGGAACTGGAACAATGAAGAGCTGAAGTGTAACAATGCAGTAGTGTGAAATAGAGCTGAACTGTAACAAGCTGAAGTGAACGGAACAATGAAGAGCTGAATTGTAACAATGCTGTAGTAGAACTGGAACAATGAAGAGCTGAACGGTAACAATGCTGTAGTGAAACTGGAACAATGAAGAGCTCGCACTGTAACAATGCTGAAGTGGACTGGAACAATGAAGAGCTGAACTGAAGAACAATCTGTAGTAGAACTGAACGAAGGGCTGGACTGTAACAATGCTGTAGACAAGAGCAAAGAAACAGGATTCAACAGGAGGGCTGAGGAACCTGCGAGCCCACGGACCGCCAAGAACAATGACAATCGGGCGTCGTGGGAGTGGCAGGGTTCATTTGAACTTTCACGATGGGCGGTGCGAGTACGTGATGACATTACCTGCTGCTCGCGGTCGACGAGCGAATGAGCTTCGCGTCACCAGTCTGGAGCGGCAGATTGCGGGAAGCTCAGGTAGTGTTCCTAAACCTATAAAGGGTTGTAAAATTTGCCGCTAGTAAGACATTTTACCATGGCAATTTCTGTTTTAAAAGGCTCAATTTCAGTTTACCACAGTACAACAACAACGCAGAACCAGATATTATCACCTAAATTTAGATTTTGCTGCAGAAAAACACCATTAGCTGTGGTGTTAAAAATTACAGCCCTACCCAATTTCCCTTAGGGCTGTATGCCCTTATCCTGTATGAGGCATAATGTAAAAATGTATGCATCATGTATCTTTATAACATAATAAACATAACTGGAAATCAGTAACAAACCTTTAATCCAAGGGTTTTACTGAAACGTGAACAGATTTGAAGCAGATTGCATGTATGTAGGCCCCAATCCATCTTTTCCTAATTAAAAGGAATCCTTGAATAGAGAACCATAAAGTGTTTTCATGCAAGAGGCGAGAGTGTGTAATCAGACGTCTGATCACATGCTATTTAGATAGCAAACAGTTAAGAGGCTGTGTGTTTTGGATATTTTTCTTCCTTAAAATATTTACTGCCCCTGTCAACTTATCAAAAGCAATTGTACACTGAGTGGTAAAGAACTTTCAATTCAGGTAGAAATATCTTATCCTATTATAATGACACTTAATATTTTACTTTTTTTGGAGTTATGTTGCAGATAGGCAGCTTTTAGTTAACTGTATAGTGAGCAATGAATATAAATGCTAAATAAATACCTATGTATATTAGAACACAAAATGTTTCAAATTAATCTGTATTTTGCCAAATCTCATATCCAGTTGTGCCAAATTTTGACAGATGTTCTACGTGAAAATATAATTGTAAGATGTATAATAAAAATAGAGAAAGCATCGGGTTTCCTTCAATTTTACCAGCAGTTCCATGAATGCCAGTTATGTCAAGATCCTTGATAGGGTATCTAGAAATTAAATCCTTAATAGTTCCAACTGGGGAAATTTGATTTGAGAATTCGATATTTACTCGCGTAAGGTATAATAAGACATTTATTCGCGGATTCCATATTCGATATTTACTGACGTGTAGGTATATAGACATTAATTTGCGTATTCCATATCGATATTTACTCACGTGTAGGTATAATAGACATTTAACTCGCATATTCACATGCCTCGAACGTTCGAACAGTTTCGATAATTATCGAAAGTCGGAAAATATCGAAAATCCAGGTCCAGGATAAACACCGGTTTCCTTCAATTTCCAGCAGTTCCATGATGCCAGTTATGCAGATCCTTGATTAGGGTATCTAGAATTAAATCTTATAGTTCCAGACTGGGGAAATTGATCGAGAATTCAAATATTTACCGCGTAAGGAAATAATAGACATTAATTCGGCGGATGTCTTTCAATATTACCGCGGATTGGTATAATAGAACCAAAACCACAGCGCTACTCACGGGGTGTAGTGAATTGAAATCAATATTTATTCACTACTCCAACTGCCTGACGCGTTTCGTGGGCGTGTCCCACTTCATCGAGGCAGCTGGTGTTGCTAGTCAGCCACTGCGATACCTTTCTTAATTCCCGCTTAATGGGAAATAGGCCCCTATGTTTGCTGGAACTGGATCAACATTATTCAAACATAAAAAAACATTAAAGCCCATCAAAATATCATTATTACTTTTTCATTTTATATTAAATGTAACATGCCCTTCGGCATAGCAGCCCAAGCAGACTAATTTTAATCAATTATATGATTTTCTTCATCTTCTTTTCATGAAGAAACAACAACAAGAAAGAAGGATACACAGAGAGAAACTGGAATCAGTTTTTTATTAGTTTTAAAGAAAATGATATTGAAACATACATACAACCTGAGATTGAAAGCAAGGCAAACCGCAGCCTTTAGCAGCAAATGTAAAAAAAAAACCCCAGATTTAGCTTTTTTAAAAAAAAAATGATATTTACTTCAATATCATTTAAATGAAACTAAAATCATCGATAACACGGTCCCCCATGACAGAAGCACATTTCACAACAACAAGCTATGTCTCACTTCCTCTTTGTTTGCTTGATGTTGAACGGGAATTAACCTGTGGGTACTAGGGGTCCGTACTCTCTCTGGGTTTGCTGGAGTCTAAAGGTTCTACACACGTGCGATCACGGGTGCCAAGCTGCCCGCATGATGTTTTCGAACAGTAGTTTTCGGGCGATAATCGGCCATTATGCACTTAACTCCCAAAATGGCCGTTTGTTCAGGGGGATCGTTGTCCTGACCTGCCGGTCGGATATCTGAACGAGCGGCCGTTTTGGCCGATAAATTGCCCATACCGGGCTGATAATGTGACTGCTCATGTTCCATGCACAGAGAGCCTACCTTATCTGATACAGAATAGAGATTTCACAGTGTATAAAGTACAGATTCATTTTCATACAAAATAGAAAAGTAATCTTTGCAGGTAGAAAGTTTAAGGTTATGCCTAACTAGCAACCTTGGAAAGTGGGCAAATCAGCGCAGGGATGTAATAATGCAACATTGTTGCCGTCACATAAACCCTCCGGTATTTAGGATTCAGTCCTCTTTTGGCCCTCGCTAAACCAGCAGAAGTGAAGCTTGTCTTAAGCCAGTGACAAAATCAGAAACTTCTCCTCCTCCAAGCGCTTATAGAGTCTGATGCTGCAGGGTCAGACTGCAGCTGACAATATGGGGTGAGTCACAATTGCTAATTCCCTGCTTACCAGGACTTACTACACCCATCCCTCCTCATGTTCCTACCTCACACAATGACTAGGTAAAAGAAAAAGGGGACGCCACGCTATTTTGCTGCGAACACAATGTGTTTATATCCACACATGTTTCGACCCACACACGGGTCTTTTTGAAGTGTGTCACACACTTGAAAAAGACCGTGTGTGGGTCGAACATGTGTGGATTAATAGACACACGCGTGTTCGCAGCATACTGCGTGGTCCCCTCCTTTCTACCTATTTTGTCTACCAATACTGCTGGGAATGGAGCAGTAGAAGAGGACGACCCTAACCTGTAATGTCCCTGCATCGGAGAGCATACCACACATACGTTTTGATCTCACACAATGCGTGCACCTCCCAAAGACTGAGATGGGGAGATGGTCTAGCGGCCCTCAGAGGAGACTCAGTCCAAGTCACGATGGACCTGTTACCAGAAAGGATGGCTCCTCTCCCCCTCTCTTACTTTCCTCAACTACTTTCCACCAGACCACCTCAGCAACCAGCAATAGCCTACAACCTATGCTCCTGTCCAGCTTCAAGGTGTTCCACTGCTTGCTCATCTCCCCAGGACTGCAGGCTACGATATAGTCAGTCATATGGTCAGTGACAGGTAGATCTACTTCCTCCTCCTCTCAGACCTTGGAAATCAACCTTAAAGCAACCCATCAAACCAGGGAAGGTCGGGGAACCTAATCTGAGGGGAAATCTGTTCTCTACTCACCTGAGCAACTGACACATCTACATAGCAGAGCACTCAATTATCTACAATTACTGCAAAGCCAAAAGTTTTCCATCTGTCCATGATCCTATTATTAATGAACAGCAGAGAGACTTTGGAATGGGATTAAATTGGCCAATCCTGAGAAGCCAAGTCGATAAGCATCAATTTATCAACAAATTGCTAGTGATTAATAAATATATAATGAACCCCACAATCAAACTCTCGATTCTGAACACAGATCTTTCAATGCTGAATATCAACTTTTAAGTACTAATGTCAATCTTTCAAAAACACGGCCGACCATCAACAGAATCTATCGAAGAGTTGAACGGGCCTACAATAACCCATATCTACGTAACCTCATGGATACTCTATTTCTAGATCTAACAAACAGAGATACTGTATATTTGGTTAGGAACAGAATGGAAGCAAAAAGTCAGTAAAATCAATTCTTTTAGTATTGCAGGCTGGTAGACTGTTTTTGATTTTCATTACTGGCTGGAAAATAACTGTAGAGCAACAGCACATTTAAAGTCAGAGGCTTTTAATTAGTGTGGAGATATTGTTATAGAGAAACAGTAATACTGGGGTCAGGGGGCATGGCAATTGGTGCACATGCTCAAGGGCTGTTTGCAGACTCAAGACGCGAAACATGTATTGGTACCACATGGAACCTTAATTAAAGAATCCCCTAAATCATGCACACAAATGCCAACTTACTGCAGTAGCATCCAGCAATGCATGATTAGGTAAGTTTAGTTGTTTTCCTTTAAGTGAAACATCTGAATAAACTATTCATTGACCGTTTGCAACACCCTCTTCGATACACTCTAGTCTCCATATTGACAAGGGGATGATAGCTTACACAGCATTATATAGCACACTGATATTATAGACTTGCTCAACTAAGTTGTAAATATTACGTGAGTCAGGATAGGTCATACCACAACAGGTTTTATATCTCATACTTTAGATGAGGGTAGTGCCCTCTGTCTGTGCTCTCAACGACTTATAGGCACAGTATCATATTCTGACGATTTTATCAACACAACAATTTAGGCCTACAATTAATAATCAGCCATCTCCAAATCACATATGTCCACAGCAATTCTCTCCTAGTTAGTGAAATTGAATTGTCTCAACTCTTATACTATGCTAAATAACCCCCCACAAACACCTAAACAAACACACAACCCAAAACTTAGATAGAGTAACCAAACACTGATAGTTTCTATTTGTCACTATTTAGTAACACAGGGGTCCCACAATGTATGTTGTAGGGTCCAAACGTATACAGGAAGAGGCGGTAGTGTCAAGTGACACTAGTGTGTTGACGCTATTCTAAACCTTATATTATAGTGAAACATGTCATGCCTTTACGATGTGCGACACATTTAGTTATGTCCCGTAGAATATAGCCTTATGTCGTTTAGTAACTATATTTAGCTTGCCTCAGATATCGTATTACCACATATCAAAGATCTATGAGCTTATCTCTCCGGCATTTCATACCGTATAGCAAATACCCCCCACCCGCTTGTTTTGTGGACCCTCCTTATATTGCAACACAACCCCACACTTATCCTTTGTAGGTCATATGTGTCTACGACCAGCAGATCCTGCTGCCTAGGAATGGCGTTCGTGTCTTTAGACATCGACGTGCAATCAACTGACTTCCCCATTGAAACCAGGCCGATGTACATTTCGTCCTAACCTACGTCTTCGTCAGGCGTAATTGAACGGTTACTCCTCCTTTTAATAGTGCCTAGCAAGCTCCGCCTGTAACTTACTGAGTGTACCGTAAATTAGTGTTATAACTAGTGGCATTGCCTTAATATTATAGAATACAGACAATATCCTTTAACCTCATATTAAGTAATTATATCCAATTATTGCTATTCTTCTTGATCAATTTAATAAACATTATATACCTCAGCCCTCTATCTACCTAAGAAGCTTGTTTTTCCTTATCACAAAGAGGTCACTTTGGCTAGTTACAATCAATTTTTTTAAACTTATTTATGCATATTTGAACCTGGCCCATGGGTACCTTCCCTCAATTAGATATCCTATATTAGAAGAAACACTTAAACCTGTTATCTTCATTCATCCGTTGGCTTAGTGGTCGCCCATTTGGTATATTCCACCTACTCTTTGGAGTAAAAGTTTTTCTTTGTTCCTTCCTCTTTTAGTCTAGGACACCTTTTTCCATTCTACCAAATCCTATTACATATGGATTTCCACCATGTGTTGTATACATGTTTCGCACACTGGCTCCTTTTTCCCCTCCTTGTTATATTGCTCTAACGGTTCTTGATTCCTCTGTGACAATGTCCTTTTTTTTTTCTTCCAATTATTGATTTACACATTTCACACGTTATTATTAAATCGTATATTAGGTGATTGGCTGTTATTAATTTGTCATTCATCCACTCTAATTGGGAAAAATATAGTGAACAATTAATAACATGCCAAAACGGTGTTGTTAGGGTGTTTTTTTAGGTGGGTATTTATGCATTATATAAATTGAGACAATTCATTTCACTAACTAGGAGAGAATTGTGTGGACATATTTGATTTGGATGACTGCCGATTATTATTTGTAGGGCCTAAATTGTGTTGATAAAATCGTCAGAACGATGATACTGTGTGTTTTTTTTTCTATAAGCGTTGAGAGCCAAAACTGGGGACTACCCGTTAAAGTATGATTATACTTGTTGATATGATCTCTGACTGACGTAATATTTACAACTAGTTTTGAGGCAAGTCTATAATATCAGAATCTATTCTCCATTCAGGGGTCACTCCCACTCTTCTACCTCCTCCCTCCAGAGTCCGACACGTCCCCTCTCCAATATCTTCTCCACCTCTTACTGAATTGCTAACAAACAGGGATTGGGTGAAGGTCTTCTTGAAGATAACTTCTACATCTTTACATTTTCCCTGCTTTAATTTATTTATTTAATACTACTTACTGCTCCCTCTAAAACTGTGCGCCTTTTAACACACCCACTTGGCAGGCTGTGGACACAGACTAAAATATTGGCACTCAAAAATAATGGTTTGACTATAAATACAGCAGTATTTTACAAAAATGCATTGTGGCAATTATGTATTTGTGCAACAAACATAATAAAGGGGAGTGAGATGTGTAATGGAGCAGTGTGCCGGTGAGGCTGTGCAATAACTTCTAGAGTGTCGTCACACAACAAGAAGGCATTGAGTAAGGGAGGGTGGGGGCAAATTAGGCGCACTCATAAAACATTAATAAAAAAAATTATCAAACAAGAGCCATAGGTATTGTGAGTACCACTGTTTTTAACTTATCTGAAAGTGTATGTTCCGATATAATGTAAAGTTGTTTAAGGAGTATAGTGACCTTTAAGATAACAGTCCTATACTAAAAATGTTACACAAAAGAAGATCAGACTGTTTTCAAGGGTCACCCTGGTAAGTATTTAAGGCAAGGCTTCTTTAAGTTCCTGTGTAATTCTTGCTTCTTTCTCGTGCCGTAACGTTGACCTTTACTGATTTATGAATAGAATTGTTGCTTCTTATGTTTAGTGTTACAAATACTGCTGATGATTTGTGTTCTTACTAAATGTGCATTTTATGGTTCCATGGTGAATGTGTAATCAAACGCATACCCTGTTGACTTTATGTTATTTACTATCAATACTCCGAGTTACCGTGATGGTTTTGATTTGCAGGCATATGTAATCTGAGCACATAAGAACTGTATAATGGAAAAAACTTAAAATGAAGGAATAAACAATTGCATTGTATTACCACATTATAAAATCTGTGTGTTTCTAACTACACTAACACACCCATGTACCAGCATTGGATGTTTCAATAGAATTTGGTAAACATTTAAGTTAAAAAAAAACATTTTTTTTCAGTACCTCAGTTTCATATTAATTACCATAATGACCATCACCCCCAATCCCATGGGAATGTCAACATTACTAATACGAATAAAGGGTTAATATAATTAATAATAAATTTAGGTATGTATGTACACAAGGGTTTGTAATGATAATTACTGAATAAGGATCCTTATATAATAGTGAAAAAAGAGATACTGGGTGGTAATTTAATACTAGCAGTATTTTAATTTTTAATCCATTATAAGCATCGCTATCAGTCCTATACCGAAAAGGACGCTCTATAATACCGCACACCGCCCTAAAGGCCATGTTTAGAAAGGACAAAAAGGAACAAAGGAACAAAAAGACAAGAACTGATTTTTCTCTTCGCTGAACATCACTGTGATTTTCTGCATTAAGAATTTGCTGAATGATAAAGCATTGACTTGCAAGCCTTCTGTTACATGCTAAATTCTGTCATAAGGAAGCCAGAACTCCAACAGGACATGTAACCGTAAAACACATAGTTTAAAATGTAATAATGTCTGTAAAACTCTCTCAAGCAACATTTAGCAAGTCATGAAAATAGGCCCTAACACCCTAGACCGTTTCTTGCATTCAAATGAATAAACATTTACCACCCCGATTTCGCCTATGTTATATAGACATTAAA